>CAUYQG010080509.1:0-24326 GCA_963574415.1 Tarsius wallacei
AACAGGAGGGATGAGAGTGGGCAGTCTTGTCTTGTTTTGAAAATCTAGTTCTTGATAAATAAAAATGTATTAATTCAGTTTTTTTCTTACTTCAGCACATAAGTTCTGTTTTGGCTTGTGGAAAATCATTCCAGAGGCAAATTTATAGGCATTGTTAACTTCATTATGTTAGCTACATTACACGTTATGAATTATGTGTAATTTCATTAGTTAATTATCATTATTATTAAAAATTATCAGTAGTTGTGTAGACTAGTAGTGTATAATCTGTTTTTCTCCCTTTTAGAATAAAATATCCTTCTATAAGCCTCTCTTAGAAAGTTTACTATTGGTACTTTCCTTCCCTGATGAGAGGATTCCATGGAAATACTCTAGTTAAATACTCCTCTGCAGTATATATTCTTTCACAGTCAGTGGGAATTTATGAAGCCATAAAGTTATGATGGTGAGTGGAAGTAGAAAGCTCCATGTTTTTGCTACCACTCATAAAGTTCTAGGAGCTTATATGAAGAAAATGATGGAATTAAGGTTCAGAACTAATTCCTTTACAGGAAGTTTATGCTGATGTACCATTTCTTGAACAAAAGCTACATACACAGGATAATGTCAATATATTCAAATAAGATTAGAGAAAGTATTTTTTATTAAGTCACTACTATTACATGTGTAAGAGCTCAAAATATTTCCATGGTAACAAGCTTAAAGGTTGAATTCTTTTTTTAAAAGAAGTCTAATCATAAAGCTTATACAGGTTGCATACCAATATGAAAAGATAATACTTTACTTATTAAAGGGTAAATATTGTTACTTTAAAGTACAGGTAGAGCATCCCTAGTCATCAAATCCAAAATTCAAAATGCTTGAAAATTTGAACTATTTTTAGTGCTGGCATAATGCCACAAATGGAAAATTCTACACTTGACATCATGTAGGGGGTCACAGTGAAAATGCTGGTAAATGACACATGATTTATTCAGCATCCCCAAGGGAAAAATAAAATTAATTTCAGGCTATGTTTACAATATGTATATGAAATATAAATGAATTTTGTGTCAGACTGAGGTCTCATCCCTAAGATATATCTCATAGTGTACTCTATATGCAAATACTACAAAATTTTAAAAAAATCTGAAATCCAAAACACTCTGATCCCAAACATTTCAGAAAGTTGATACTTGAAGTCTGTCTACTTGGGTATGTATGTTGGAGTAATGATAAAATAATAAAGACACCTATGATAGTATAGGATATACAAGCCCCACCCTGATGCTCTTTACAAAATTGATGTATCCACACTCTAGCACATTTGAGTGCTAAATGCTAACAGCTCTTGCTGTCTCTTCTTGAAAATTACTCTTGATTATTGACAGAAATCACCCTTCTGGGAAACTTACATCACCTTATGTGTAGTCAATAACTGACTGGTATGGTTATACAAAAGACTGCTCCCTCAGGAAGGGAAAACTCTATGATACATTTTGTGCTCCAGAGTTTCTCTGTGGAGCATGTCAAGTCTAGCGTTTACCTGAGATCTCCTACTCTCTCTGCTTTTTCCCCTTTCCTGCCCTACTTCCCTCCCTCCCTTATAGGTTTCCCCTGAAGAGCACTCCTCAGTCAATCATGTGTATCCGAAACCCTGTCTTAGAGTCAGTTCTGGAAAGGTGACCAAACATAGATTTATATATTCATATAGTGACAGCCAGCTTCATTTAAATTTCTTTTTTAGAAGTTGGAGATGTCAAGATATTTACAATATAGCTCTTGTTTTCAAAGAACTCACAGTCCAATAGGAGAGACAGACAGAAATTATAAGTACAACATGGAAGTGCAGTGATAAAGAAATGCACAGGGCTGGTAGAAACGTATTCCATTAAGGGAAAATGTTTGACATGTCTGTCAAAATTTAAGAAGTTAGCTTTACAAAGAATGGACAGACAGATATTGATTTGGAGGTAAATACAAAAATACAGAAATAAAGAGGCAGCATATTTTTTCAAGAATTACAAATGGCTTTTTGCGATAGAAACTAATTTGAATCAGAAAATAGCCAGACATGAAGGGAAGGAAGGGGCAAACAGAGATCATGGGGGTTCTTTTATGGGATGCAGAAATGTTTGGCTTCATTGTGATAGCAATGAGAGAATTCAATAGTTTCAATCAGGGAAGGGAGGAGGTGGTCCAATGGTTTTAAATATGCTGTGCTTAGTGGGGTTTTAGGAAGTGATGTAAGTAAGAAGGCTTTAGCTAGTAGAGTGATATTATTCAATGTTGGAGAGGTGAGGCAAAGGGAGGAGGAACAAATGGGGTGAATTTGAGAAAGATTTGGAAGGTAAAACTAGTAGAAGTAGTTAATTGACTAAATGCAAACAACAAGGGAGAGGAATAATACTAGTTAATTCTGCAACTCATCTTTGGTCATCAACTAAAATATCTTTCCCAGACAACTAGAAAAATCAACACCAACATGTCTATCAGCTGATGGTGTCTTTAAAATACTTTTTATAATTTATTCATTTAAAATTTTAGGCAATAAAAAAGTATTGAATTTTTAAAAAACTCACCAAAGAAAACAAAAATCCATACAGATTTATTTTATTTTTTAATTACGACTGATCAAAAATAAATACCAAGGCCGGGCTTGGTGGCTCAGCCTGTAATCCCAGCACTTTGGGAGGCTGAAGCGAGTGGATTGCCTGAGACCACAGGTTCGAGACCTGCTCGGGCCACTTGGCAAGACCTCGTCTCTACAATAAAAAAAAAAAATTAGCCGGGCATGGTAGCGGGCGCCTGTAGTTCCGGCTACTCAAAAGGCAGAGGCAGAACAATCGCAGGAGCCCAGCAGGTTGACTCTGGGGTGGCCGTGAGTGTGCCACGGCACTCCAGCCTGGGCAACAGAATGAGACTCCAACTCAAAAAAATTTAAAAATAAATAAATAAATAAATATTACCAAACTTGAGACATTAGTATAGCTAGGGATTATAGGCCATGCACATAAGCTATCACAGACACTGAACAAAAGACTGAGACTGGATCTTAAATGGGTGAATTCTGCACATTATCTTCACAGGCTGCCGCTCTTTCCAAATATGAACTCCATAAATGAAAGTTAGCAATGTTGACATCCTTTTGGGGAAAAAGCAGAGATGCCCCCAAATTATCAGCAGCAATTCAAGCAGAAAATAATGACAAAATCTAATCTTTCTATTATGCCTTGGTTCAAAAACCACTTTGTCCCCAACCCTAATTTCTGGATCTGGGGGTGGAATGTTTCCAGATTCTCACCTCTAAAAATATATTCAGTGTAACAACTTCTGAAGAGTTATTTCTAATATTTTGGAGAGATTTGTGTGGGTGGTAATAATTGATGTTACTCAAGAGGCTTTACCAATTATCAGCAACCCAGAAGACCCTTTGTCTGACAAAGCCTGGAGATTATTATCTACCAGACTGTTAATTTAGGTCATCAGTCATCTCCAGGTAGATGTAGGACTTGCTTAGCTGTTATCATGTTTCTTTTAAGACATAGCATGCTTCTTGATTAGGGGACATCTTGTCCTAAGCTATATAGGATCCTGGTAACAGCGTTAATCCTCAATCATATCTTAGTCTCCAAATTCTAGCAGGTATTCCTGATACTAAAACACAAAAATCTGTACATTGTATAATATGCACTTAGTGAAGAGTTTTTCTTTTAAGTATTTGCTTTTTTAATGATAAAAAGACAAAAGAAACACTATAGGAGAGTAAAAAGAAAATAAAATGTGCATTCATTATCTTTCCTTTTGTTTATTCAGTTTTCTCAGTTGAGATAATATATTCTATAACATTTTGCATGACTATTTTTCTACTTAATGTTTTCTAATAATTGCATAATACTCTACAATAGTACTGCATTATAATTTACCTAACACTTCTGGTGTTAGTTGGCTTTAAGTTTTTTCATAGGTTTGACTGTTCTACATTCTGTGATAAAATGACTTTATATACAAAGCTCCACAGCCTTCCCCTCCAAAAAGAAAAAAAAATGTTATTTTCTTGAGCTAAAATCCTAGAAATAAAATTATTGAATCAAATAATACATTGTAAGGATTTATTCATAGTTTTAAATAGATTTCCGAATACTGCTTCATAACCTCTTTTCACAATAGCCATCCATGAAAGCACCTATCTCACTATACATACTTAGATTTTATATCTTATGCACTATTTTTAAAATTGGGCACTAAGTACAGTTTGGACACTTTTGTCTCTAACTATAAAAATATAGCATTAAAAATTTCACTCATCTGATAACTGAATGGCAAAATTGTCCATCCATCATTTATCACCCCTAAATCTCTGACTGAATTCATCATATGTATTTTGCTCTATTCGATAATTCAAGCTATTTTTACTCAACATAATAATTAAATCCATTCACTTTGGCATTGCCATTTTAATGAAAGATGGTTAGCACAAGTTTTTGTACTTCTTTTGGACCCACTAGACTGAGATGCATCCTATAGTTGAGAAAACCAGCTGTGACTGTACCTACCCAAAAGACAAAATAAGGCAGTAAAGCTCCCTGACGTGTGGTAAAGGGATCTGCTGCTCCATTTGGGAACCCCTTTTGCTCAGACATAGCAGCCTCTCAAATTCCTGATACTTCTTCTTACCTGTGATGCTTCCTACCCCATTACAAACCACACCAGTGTTTTGTATTTCCACTTTCCACACTGCTATTGTGACATTTTTCTTTACCAGGGCCACCACAGGAGGGACTCTTTTCTCTTTGAAATGCTGTTTAGAGTTATGAACTGTGACAGGCTTCCCCAATATCAAGCAAATAATGCTGTTGAGCCAGCACTTGTCTATATAATCTGATAAGCAAAGAGAAGTCATGGTTGTGAACAACAATATGGGGTATATGCAAAGCATGCTTCAAGTCAGTTTTCAGAGTCTACAGTTCCTCAGAGTCAACAGTCCATTTGCTGAGAGGTCACCAGAAATGTCATGATATTCCTAAGGCTCTGGGATCCAGAGAAACTGGGAACATTATTTTTATCATTCTTTGGGAGTAACATCAAAGCTGAGTCTGAAAAGCAACTCATTGGATTGGAGTAGCTGTCTCTGACCTTGGTCTGCATGGCACATGAATTCCTTTTTGAATATATAGATATAAATATAGATATAGATAAATGATATATACTGGTTAAATAAAATAAGGTTCTTGCTAAGGGCAAAAGAGGTCCAGGTGAGTTTTCAGATCTCTGGAAGCAAAGGGTAAATAAATAATCCCTAGAGCGTCAGCAACACTGTAATCTCCAGTAATCTCTCTTTGCATTCTTCTGAGAGTTAGAGAATTGCTATGATCCTGACTAGCAGGAAACTTCCTGTAACTCGAGGTAAATATTGAGTATCTCCTATCATAAGTTGACTTCTTCATAATAAACAGGGACACATAATGTTCCCTGAATATTTCTTGAACTAACATAATTGCCCTTTCTAATTAGCCATGTTCCCCAAAGGAAGCACAAGGAAATATCTGTAAATGTAGTGCATTTAGATTCCATTGCTTTTGTAAATCAGTTCTACTTTTACATTATTACGTCATGTGGCACTTCTTCAAGACTTTTGGACCTATTTCTGAGCTGCCTTATTACTAGAGAGTCAGAAAGAAATCAGTCTGAGTATCAGACTTCATTGGGCCTTGGGAAATTTACACAGTTTCTCTGTATTTTAGGTTGCATCATTCACTCATTTATTCAGCACCCACTGTAGGGCAGGGAATACTCAAGGTGCTGGAGGAAGAGAGGTGAACAAAACATAGTTCTAGCTCTCACAGAGAAGACATGAAATAATAATAGCAGTATAATGTATCGGGAAGCAAAAACAAAACAAGAGGCTAAAGAGCCTAAGGTGCTCTTAATAAGGTGCCCCTAGAAGTGTTATCTGAGGAGCTAACGTTTGAGCAGAGAGTAAAGTGGCCAAAGTAGGGTTCACAAAGATCCTCTAAGATGGGAATGCACTTAGTGTGGCAAGAGACAGCAGGAAGGCAAAGGTAGTTGGAGGAAGTGAGTGGGAAAGAGAATGGCTAGATCTTCCAGGGCTTTCGTCACCAATAAAAGGCCATCATTATAGTGAGGGGGACTCTAACTATGTGGCAGCTCTTGTTGTTGGAGGAACTCAATTGTATACTTTTTTGTCCCTTCCTTACAATACAGTATTACTCTTCAGTGGCTAGTGTTGCATATATTCCCGTGGCCAAACTGGAGTCTACTTTATTTACTTTTTATTTATTTATTTATTTATTTATTTATTTATTTATTTATTTTATCCTATTTATCTTATTTTCTATTTTTATTTGTTTATATTTTATTATTTTATTTTATTTTTATTTTTGAAGTCTACTTGAAATTACAGTCACCATGTGCCATAAACATTTTGTATTAGTTTCCCAGTGTTGCTGTAGGAAAGTACCACAAATTTGGCTTAAAACATAAATTTATTCTCTCACAGTTCTGAAGGCTAGATGTCTGATATCAAGTTAGTCCTTTACGGGTACTCTGAAGGAGAATCTTCTCCATGTTTTTCTCCTAGCTCATGGGGACAATTGGCAAACCTTGATATTCTTTGGCTTGTGGACACATCATTTCAATAATATCCATTTCCATTTTCTCATGGCCTTCTCCTTGTGTGTCTCTATGTTGTGTTCTTCCTGTCTTCTTATAAAGATACTAATTGTATGGGATTTAGGAGTCACTCTACTCCAATATAGGCTCATCTTCACTTAGCTAATTATATCTGCAAAAACTCTATTTTCCAATAAGGTCACAATTCTGAGGTTCCAAACAGTACATGAATTTCGGGGGACATTATTCAACTCAGTATGTATTTGGCTCTTCTGGGTAATCAAATAGGCTGGCAAACATGGGAGTGGTATGTACTCCATATAAAGATATAGAACAAAATACTTAATGAAATTCTCTTAAACATAATTTAACCAAACAGGGCTCTGGGATTTATTTGTGAATCAGAATTACCACAGTAAACATATTTGTCATTCTTTGTGGATAAGGATGTTAATGAAGATAGAGCTGGGTAACATAGGTAATAATACAACAGGGTGATATATGAGCTCTGCACAAATCAGATCCATGTTTAAATCCCAGCCATCTCAAGGTCAAGCAAATCACTTAAATTTTCAGGGTCTTAAGTTTTAAATCTTGAAAAATCAACCTTGTGTGGTTGTTCTGAAGCTGATAAAAACAATTTTTCTGTGCGTTGGGCTTGAGTTTGTGTCTGCTGCATGCCCCTGGGACTGGAGGGAGTGATGGATGGCAGATAGTGAGTGGTTGGGGTCCTAGAAAAAATCGTAATGACCACTTCTCAGATAATTGGTAAGAAAAGCAGCATGATAGTGAACATGGACTCTTTGTAGTCTGTGATTCAGTTGTACTGTCTGGACTCAACAGACTTACTAGGGTTTCTTCACTTACCTCAGGCTGAGCTCCACAATAATGATAAAATTCTGAAATGACCCAGAAAGCTTGTTTAAGCTTACCAATCACTTTTCTTTATGAAACCTTCTGGCTTGGCCTTTTAATTAATTAATTAATTAATTGCTACGCTTGCCTTTGGCCAGGGAAATACCCTTCATAAAGGTTCTTCCTTGTATGCACCTCATGTGAAAAAATCCTCAATGTTTTAAGTTAATTTTCTCTGAGTCATTTTTGATAGTTAATCTGAAGGCCCCATCTCTTTATTTCTGTCTTGTTATAAGCAAATTCATTTTAAGACTTGGTGTCTTTTGATTGTCTTTTTACTTTTTTTCTTAATGTTTAGAAGTTACATAAGAAAGTGCCTGATATAGTACCTAGAACATAGTGGATGTTCTTTTTGTTCCCACACTGAAGAGGAACAGAAAAGACCCCACTGTTTGAGCAAACACAGCAGATGCATGTTGTGCTACAAGAAAACCTGGATATTTTTCTTATTAGTCTGGGCATAATGGATTGATACACATATGTAATCCCTTGATACATACGGTACATCTTTTAAGTGTAAAACAATGCCAATTTACTTAAAAGATTTGTTTCATTCTTGTGATGATTTATCCTGTGTTGTCTATGTAATTTTACCTTTATTAGTATGCATCATATAAAATCATTATTTGCTTACATGTATTTCATTTTTATTACTAAACTGTGGGGACTTTGAGAACTGAGACTTTACCATATCTCTGTCTCTATCATCTATCTATCTATCTATCTATCTATCTATCTATCTATCTACCTATCTATCTAATCTATCTATCATTTTTTTGTCTAAATCTCATCTAACTCTAATTAGATATCCATAGCTGTTTCCATATCTGTATCTATTTGCTTCATTGGGGCAAAATAGGCAATCAATAAATGTGTGTTAAATAAATGAATGATTAAAAAAATGTTCACTAAAGTTGGTATTAAAAATGCATATCTAGGGTGTCAGCACAGTCACTCATAACTATTGTTTCTAGGTATTTTGAACCCTACTAATTAAGAAAATTGCAGTATGCATTTTTCTTTATAATATTGCAAAGGTACAATTGAGTCAGTGACACAATTTTATGACTCAGAAAAATTTAGTTTCAAATAACTGAACTGAATATACTTCAGAACACAGTAAATCCTTGTTGATTTATTAAACATAGTGTGCTGTTTTACATTCATTAGGCATACTATTATACTATTTATTTGGTTCATGTATAGCTCCACAAAACCCCTCTTTTTGGTCCATTAAACTGATAAGGATGTGTGCATGTAAATAGGTCAAAATGTACTGCCAAGCTTCAAGCATTTTATACCTTTGGGACACTTGTTCAATACTGGATTAAATATCAACATGATGAACAACAAACCAAACAAACACTGATCAAATTTAATCCTTTTCCCAATTTAAAGTTGCCTCACAGGAAAAGGCCTATTGGATGGCAGGACACCCACCCTATAAATTGATCCTTTAAAAAAGAGTAACAGAGCTCAAGGCACAGATTTACTTTTTATGTTTGTTTTAAGACATATAGAAGAACAGAATTATATTTTTAAAGATTGCAAGTTATGAAAGTCTTTTAAATTTTATAGCAATCCCAAATAGACTATCATTTGCAGAAATGAACACATAAAATAATCATGTATTAAAGTTCAAATCATATTTCAGTTTGATTTCACATGTTATAGACCATACCCTTTGTGAACCTCACTCTTCTACAACAAAGACTTCTCAGACAAGTGTGGCTCTTAAGGAGATCATCTTTTATCAAGGACAGACATGTCAACAACTATACATAACACAAGGTAAAATGAAGATAGTCTAAGAGTACATACAATATTGCTGAGAAAACACTCAGCAAGAGGTTTATTCTGTCTCTCAACTTATAACTGTTTTCCATTTTTCAAGTGAATTAATGAGGCATACAATATGACTGGGAAGATAAGAAGGGGCTGAAGAAATAAATGTGCTAACGAGATGTATAACTAAAATGTGCCTTAGTTAAAAACTTGATAATTGGGAAGAGAAAATTCTAAGTCAATAGGGTATCCCAGTTAATAGGACAGAAAAGGGTAAGGTTCTGAAACGGTGGACTGGAAAAAGGAAAAGATGAAAATAAAATCAGAAAAGTGGGTTTGACAAGACACTATGACAAAAGAAGTGGTGAGGTAGATGAAAAGGAAATGTAAGAAAAATTGTGTAGAGTTGGAATTAACAGGTTGCTGAGGCTGAACAGAAAGGAGAGATGAGGGAAAAGGAGTCAAGGATGACCCTGAGCTTTCAAACCAGAGGAAGTTGTGACATAATTAATGAATATGAGGAGCAGAATCAGGTTCAATGCAGGAGAGGACAATTGTGATTGGGGTCTAAGTTTCGCTTGTTAGCTTATACACATTTTCTCCCTTTATTAAAGGTGTTTTTACAGCAGAAAGTTATTGCTTACACTGTCTGGTCTGGGTAACAAAAGCACTTCTGTGTATTCTTTTCATATTGTGAGCTCTGCTGGACATTCAAATGCCCTAGAGTTAGAGAAAAAATCAAGGGAAATGAGAATGAAGTCTGTTGTGCATTTTAATATGCATATGCTCTCATATGAATAATATCATACAGATTAATTGCCTGTTTGATTAACTTCTTACGGAGATTGCAGGGGAAATTAGACACACACAGCTTGTGTATTGCTCTTCAAGTGAATTTCTAAGTGAGAATTTTTTTAAAAGGTTTAGAACCATTTTTTAAAGTGATGCTGAGTCTATTTTTATCACAGAAGAGGTTTCGTGAACATATATAATATGCTGCACACATATAAGCTATATATATAATTTTGGGGGCTTTCATCTACATTCATATGTGCAATCACATATCTGTTATGATGGGGATCTATTGACATATTGCATTTTGTTTACTGTATTACCAAAAAGCATCTGTACTTCCTTCAGGATCTTTATTTCTTATTTTTGTCATAGATGTAAAAATAACAGTACATTTTGTTTGTGCAGTACTTCTTCATTTACATTGTATTTTCTTTTTTCTTTTTTTGAGTTGGAGTCTCACTCTGTCATCCAGACTGGAGTGCAGTGGCTGCTCCCGGCCACTGCAGCCTTGACTTGCTGGCCTCCAGCGATCCTTCCGCCTCAGCCTTCCAAGTAGCTGGAACTACAGGCGCGCGCTACCACGCCCAGCTAGTTTTTTATTGTAGAGATGAGGTCTCACCAAGTTGCGGGTCTCGAACACGCCGGCTCAGGCAATCCACTCACCTCAGCCTCCCAAGGCGCGGGATTACAGGCTGAGCCACCGAGCCCGGCTTTCATTGTATTTTCATAAACACTCCCAGACTTGAGCGAGAAAAAAAGGAGTGATAACTTCAGAATAAAAACCCTGGGGAGTTTTTGTGTTTGTGTGTGTGTCTTTTCATATGTTCTTTTTTTCCCCTCCCAGATTTGTTGAGGTATAATTGACAAATAAAAATTGTGTATATATATATATATGGCATGCAACATAACGTTTTCACATACATGCACATTATAAAATGATTAACAAATTCAAGTGCAGGAGGTTGCCTTGAATATTAAACTTTACTTTCCAGAGGTTTTATTGGCGTACTTTTGGCATTATTTAAATAATCAAAGCAAGTAGAAATCTATGTTTAGACAATAGAAGATTACATTGATCCAGGCTTTGTAGTTTTTTATTTTACTTTCCCCTATCTTTGAGTGTGCAGCCCCTGGGGGTGGGGAAAATTCATATGCATTTTAGTGGACTCTTAAATTTGAGAAGTACTTATTTTAAAAAAAAACTGTCTTGGACTATTGTTAATATGACTATCTACTGAATTAAAAGCAAATTCAAACTACCTTGGTATTACTTAGTAATTAAATGATCCTTAAGTGCTAGTTTAAGTGAGATTATCTTTGTAGTCTATTGATTAATACTGATTAAAGGCAAAACTAGAGGAATCTTCTGGACTAGCAGATGCTACCTCATTATAACATTTATTGCAGTTAGTTATTATTTACACAAAAGTTTAAATTCTCAGTGAACGAAAGCATGCTTTTTTGTGGTTAATAATAAATATCGTTAAAGAGGAATATATAACTTTTCATAGTTCATTCTGCTCAATAGCTTTTCTTTGACTGCTCTGCCAAAAAGGTATAGCTGGGTTCCTTGATAACTCACTCAGAGGTTAAGACCTCAGATACTTAGTAGTCATACCATGATCTGTTTTTTTAAAAAATATATTTTAGATAACAGCAAATATTTGAATTTTTAGGGTGAATAATGGTTTTACAGTACTTAGTCTCTGCCATCTCTGGAGGGAGGCATTCATTGATTCATTCTTTATTTCAACAAATATTTACAAAGTTACTGCTGTATCGTAAGTATTGCTCTAGCTGGGCTAAGACATTTAATTAGTTTATTACATAGCACTTTAAATACGATTCTCTTATTTTATTCTAAACTTACAGCGTACTATGTTCCCAGTGAATTGTCATGAGTAACATGCGACATTTGTCTTGAACCATTTATGTATGCAATCCTGACTTGTACCCCACAACTTTAAAATTAAATTAAATTAAATTGAAACCCTCACTTTATTTTTTCAGTGTAGTATTCATGGATTTTTTCAAAGCTAAACAAGACACTGTGGGGGGTTGTTCTTAGTGAACATAAGGGTGTGTATGTATAGATAATGCATATATATATATATGCACACACACGTATACATTTATATATATATAGAGAGAGACAGAATATATATATATATATTCTTCTTTTGTTGTTCCTTAGTTTACAAAGCAAGTCCTTATCTTTGTATTTGACCCTGGACTATATAGACACCCACATGGGTACCATGT
The DNA here is from genome assembly GCA_963574415.1 of Tarsius wallacei. Lineage (NCBI taxonomy): Eukaryota > Metazoa > Chordata > Mammalia > Primates > Tarsiidae > Tarsius > Tarsius wallacei. The sequence continues at coordinate 12,370 of CAUYQG010080509.1, forward strand.
AATTTTGAAAAATAAATATTTACCCTGAAATTTATAACGTCTGCACATTCTCTTTCTTTATTTCATTACTGTGCCATGAAATAGTGAATCATCTATTATTTTATTCAAAAATTGAAAAATACTGAATAATTCAAGAACTTTAAAGTTTAAGAACTTCATTTAACAGAAAAGCTGTAGTCCTTGATCTGTATTTTAATAAGCTGCCAGTTATTGCAAGTCATAATAACACAAATACAGGGCCTGGATGAATATCATTCACTCAGTTGTTTCCTTGAATGGCTTTGGGTTATGAAGTAAACTATATTACATCACTGTCCTTATAATGAGATTGTTCTGCTGGATAAACAAGCTCCCCACAGTCCCTACCTGCTGATGGGACTCAGTGAACCAAATATTTAACACTTCACAGAAGCTCCTCCCTGCCATTCTCTAGTACTGTATCCATCTTTTTCAGAGAAAATTTGATGCAAAGAAGCACAAAATTGAGATACTGACTCCTAGGTCTATTGCTGGAACTTAGCTTAGTAACAAAGCCTCAATTCAATTTCTGGGTCCTGTGAGATAATAGAAGTCTCAAATTCCCCAATAAAATCGTGGAAAGATAAATTCTTGTTCTATCTGACCAATTTACACATGGCATTTGGTGAAACCAGTACGCCTAAGGAAACCACTGAAACAAAGCATGAAGTTAATGCAGTGCTTGTTCATTTGCTAGAAATATTCACTGATATTGACTCATGCAGAAAATGGAAACTTTTTTATTCCAGTGTTTAAAAGATGACAGCTTTGCTTTCAAAATATTTCTTCCACCATTCGAATGAGGACACATTTAAGAGAAAAACATCACAGCTCAAGAATAATATTTTGAAAGTTTTCATATGCTTAGACGTTAGAATGCCAAGTTTGGCTGTGTTATAAGTGTTTGTATTTGTGTGTGTTTATGTGTGTTGTTTTTACCACTAACTTACATAATATAATGTTAATGGCCTTAGAGTATCATAGTTTTCTTTTATAAATTGTACTAAAATGGTATCAAAGACATGCTCTTTATAGTCAGTAGTTTATGTACATCTCTCAATGAAAATACAATGTCATAAGTGCTTTAATACAATTATAAATAGAGCTCTAAGAAAATATTAACTTTTCCAAGGGAGTGAAAAACAAAGTCTTTCATGAGACTATGCAAAGGATATGTCATTTAGATTAATCATTAATTCAATGATGAAAATTCCAAGAAATGAGAAAAGGCAAGTTAAGTGTGAGAAGTGAAATGCTAAGGTATAAATGGAAGAGAGTGGTTTGGATAAAGAAAAGAATTTGTGGGCCCAGTATAGGCAGTTATGGAAAGAGAGGTGGGGAGGGAAGGTCATTTAGTTATATGTTCTCATGCCCAGAGCAATCGTTACTGATTGGTACAAAGATGGCCACCTAACCAAGGGTAGCCAATTCCTAGGCAGGCAAATAACCTACATCTTAATTTCATAAGGAAAGATGAGCTAGCTCAAATGGAGCCTCCTCTTCGAGTAGAACCAAAAGGCTTAAGGTAGATTTATGGTCAGAGAAACTGATGACCACATGTAGTTCAGAGTTATAAGGAAGGGATAACTACAAATTTGCTAGAGACAGGTAGTTCTAGAGAGATAAGAGTAAAGACATGCACAGAGAGAATCTTAGGAAAAGTAGAGAAATCAAAGAACCCATTAAGGAAGAAACAAAAAAACCAACCCAGATCAAAGCATTTCCCTCCAACTTAATTCTTGACAGGTTTTTAGGTTCTGAACTCAAATCTTATGCATCCTCATAATAAAACACTTTTTAAATTAAGTTGAGTAGGCTGTGAACTCTGTTACTTTAAAAGAAAAGCCTTATTAAATATTTTCATAATCAGGATCATAGTACAATAAGCAGATTTTACTTTGTGAATTTTCCTTTAATATTACATCACGTGTACTGATGTGTATAATTTCACTCCTTAAATGCATCATAATGTTATTAGCTATTTTGTCAAATTGCTTCCATAGAGTTTGTGCCAATTTATGTTTCTGTAGTCAGTACACAAGCGTATGCATTTTATACCATCCTATCTATATGAATTATATTTTTGCATCATTGTATTCCCCTCCATTTAATGCCCATCCTACTCTTTCCATGCCTGCTTATACATCCATAACGATCACCAACAATACCCAAAACCAGTGGCCCGGACAAGATTTCCTCCAGTTTATGTATATCTGTACACTTTCTCCTCGATTTCCAAGTATACATGTATGACACTGAAATCTACATATCCATCTGAGTTCCTCTTTGGTGATTTTCAGACTCATCATCATTTTGTTAATCTTTGTAAGTCCTAAATTTAGTGAGTTTTTAATAATGGTGGTTACTGATGGGAGGGAGGCTGCTTATCTATGTATTGTCTTACTCTGCCTGTATTACTTTAACCTGTCAGGTCATAATTGGTGATCTCTTTTAACATGATTAACCTTTGTTGCTAATGAAAACAAGTTGATATCTATTATGCTTCATTAGTATACACTGATAAACAAAACTTTAAAACTACACAGGAGTAAAAGTACAAAAAAATCCCATGCTTTCTCTTTTTCTAAGCATTTTCAAATAACTAATACATTAAAATCTAAGGAAAAGTCAAATGTTAAAAAATTATTTCTATTTCAAGAATAGTGAATTAAAATAAAGTTACCACTCATCAATAGTGGCAGTGTTCATATTATATTCACCATTCATATTATAAATTGTTATATATTATATTCATAATATAAGTTCAAGTTAGAGCCTTTTCTTAAATTACAAGATTTATATATGCTTCAAAATGCAAAAATACATTGCTTATTGTTTTAAATTTCACCACAGGAAAACATGCCAAATATATAAATGTTTGTGTGTCTTCATTTATACATGTATACATATACCTACATATTCATGAGGTAACATTTCATAACAAATTCAATAGTTTTACTTGTACAATTACATTGATAATAGAATCATCTGGCAAAACCCTGATGAATGCATTTGCTAACTAGTTTCTTCATAAAGGCTTTTAGTCCTAGAACTGTCAAATATCTGTAATTAAAAGAAAAGAAAAACAGCTCACAAATGAATAAATCCATACATAACCTTTCTCTTTCAACTCCAAGTTTCTGAGTTTGAAATCCATTGTGTGCCAAGTTCAGCAGTTACCTTTACTCCTATATTTTCCATAGAATTAACTCAAAACCTTTTGTACTCCACTCACTTCTGTTTCTTTCTGGTTGGGGGCAACTCTGAAAGATGGATCAATAAGGGTCCGTTTTCTGTGCCAGCATTTGAGTTCCATGATATATCCACAGATGCTTTGAATTATTCTGGAACAAGGGGATCAGTTACTCCCCAGAGTATCTGAGGGATCAACTTCCAGCTTCCTTGCACTTTTGCAGTTATTCTGATGTGTAAGGATATAAGCATTAACGAGTTGGTTGAGTTTGAGATCAGAAGGTACAACTGAGGTCAGTCTGAGAGTGTACCATAGACAAGGATTGTAAAACCTTGTCATCTTCATCAGTTTACAATTTAAGAACTTCAGTTTTGGTAATTCATGTCCACGAATGGCATCTAATTAAGGCACAACCTTCAAATAAACTGACAGTATGTGAAGCCTATGCAAGAAGATAATTCTTTAACAGACTGTTTAGTCCTACAGACATTAGAAATTATCTTTAGTCTGATCACATATATTAATTATTTATGTTTATTAACATTCACTTACACACACGTGTGTGTGTGTATATACACCTATATATATTCTGCTGTAATTTTGAATCGACTCTCTTATTAAACCATATTTTCTTTTTTTTAAGATTTTATTTTGAAGTTGGGGGGTATAATTTGGGACTAGGTATGTAAATGATCATCATCCAGGTGAAGTTTGGGCTTCCCATTTTCAACAAGCAAAGTAAATGAGCACAAACAATATTTTTAAAAGATAACTACTAGCAACAATAGTAATTGAATCTCTGTGAAATCTAGCATATACATGTTCCAAAAGGAGATAAGAAAATATACACATTCAAAACTTGGTTCTATGATATAGATTCTTATTTTATATATAATGAAAGCAGTAAGATCCCAATTATAACATTCCTGTCTAGATAATTGATTGTGATGTATATTCAAATTTTGTCTCTGATATATAAGCACAGTTGTATACTCTGTTCTACTTCAGCACTGTAGAATGTCCATAATAGAATTGTTATCTTCCTCCAGGGTTCCACATTGCTAAATAGCTATTATGAAATATACAGGAACAAATACTAAATGAACTAACAGAAAATAAAAACATCAACAGCCCAAAATAAACGCAACATTTTAGGGTCAATCTAACAAATTCAGATTTACTGATTTTTAGAAAAGATAGTCATTGCATACCTAAAATTTCCGATTTGTATGATTTCCTAAAGAATACTACATGGAAGTTCATTTCTAATTGAAGAGTTTTGCTTTGCAGACACGTATTAATTCGTGGTTATTTAAAATTCTCTGAATAATTAAAAAATATGCAGCTTGGACTCATTAAGTACATTCTAAACAATAGGTAGAAACAGGAATTTTACGACAAAGAAGATTAATAAAACCAAAAGCTGTTTTTTTTAAAGAATAATGAAATTGATAATACTGTAGTATGGCTAACTAATAAACAGTTTGATAAAAACTATGGTGCTATAATAATCTAGACTGTTTTTATTTTATAAACAGTTGCATGCAGAGGAATTGAGAACCCAGGTCCATTTTTTCAATGTTTAGCTCAATGTTACATTGTTTAAATAGTAAAAGTACATTTAAATCCCAAAACTGTAAAATGTATATTTTAAATAATATATATTATATTAACAATATTCACAATCTTTTAGGAGTCTATTATAAAGTATCTGCTGGACCCCAAGCAAAACATTTTACATCTTTTCTTGTCACTTCCCCCCTTCCACTTCTGAAAGTGCTTACTTAGAGATGGAACTTGGCAAATTTCTCTCAGTGCTTCACTACCGAAAGGGTGCATTACTTATGGTAAATTCAGGTGCACAAAAATGTCAACACATATTCCAGAGACTTTGAGGAGGGATGTGCCCTCTCAGAAATTCATTTTAAGAAATTCTGATTTCTCCCTCCATTAAAATCATAGTAAGCTTAAGAAAAAAAGTAATGTTCTTGAATATAGTACATTTTGGGGCCAGTTTGTGCTGAGAGTATCAACACAAAATAGTATAATATACTGTAAGCCCTAATATACCGTGAGAAAACTATAAAAAGGAAATTTTATCATCTGCATGAACGTGTAAAAAGAAAAAAGTAAATATAGTGCATGTGCGTGTATGTCTAAAGTAAAGTTAACCCATATGTTAATTGATTAAAAGATTTTTTAAGCCAGGCTCAGTGGCTCAGCCTGTGATCCCACGCTTTGGGAGGCTGAGGTGAGTGGATTGCCTGAGCCCCGGGTTTGAGACCCGCCTGGGCAACTTGGCGAGCCCTCATCTCTACAATAAATCAAAAAATTAGCCGGGTGTGGTAGTGTGTGCTTGTAGTTACAGCTACTTGGAAGGCTGAGGCGGAAGGATCGCCGGAGCCCAGCAGGTCGTGGTTGCAGTGGCAGGGAGTGGCCACTGCACTCCAGTCTGGACGACAGAGTGAGAATCCAATTCAAAAAAAAAAAAAAAAAAAAAGATTTTTTAAAAGCTGAGCAGCATATGTTTCTACTTCTCCCTAAGAACTAGAATATATCAGAATATTTTTAATTTAGAGATATGTAACTTTTATAAGAAAAAGTAAATTGTCTGTCTAAACTTGCAGAGAGAGAAAGAGAGAGAGAGAGCGTGTGTGTGAGAGAGAGAGAAAGAGAGAGAGAGAATATGTAGAATTAGATTCGGTTTACAAATAAAAAGGGATTAATTAGTACTAGTGAGCAAATTCTAGGGTAGTTTTTAATATAAACCAAGTACTTACTCCCCTTGACTACGTATTATCCCTTCCTTTTCGAAGTGCCTTTTCTATTTGAAGCTTAATAGGGATGGTTCGATGTGATAAGAAGACTTAATGCCTTCTTACTTCAGGTGAAACTACAAACTTGACTTATCCTTGTAACATAAGCCTATGATTGGACTAGGGATTATTTTATTTCAGTTCTGTACTTTGCACAGCATGCCTGGATATATTGAAGGACAGTTAGAGTCAAAGCATGCAAACATTTTTAAAATAATCAAGCTTTGTATTCTCGATTTTTCCATTACCATAAGAGAACATTTTTAGCGTCTTTACTAAAAAGTACATTAAATACAAACTGAGACACAAACATTTCTGCTTCAGCCTCTTCAGGCTAACCGAATTTTAACTTATTTGCTACTGCTGTTTTCCCAGTTTATGTTTACAGAAACTATTTCACCTGGGGGAAAATAATACACTAAGATCATTAGTAACAAATGCCCAATAATCAATCCTTCATTCCTTCTTAATATTATTGTTTTCTTTCCACATCCATAAAGAATAAAACATAATGTCTGCTCTCAATGAACGCACTCTCTAATAGGAAGGACAAACATATAAATGACTATAATATAGTACAATTTCTTTCTAATGGTGAGATGAACAAATAATATGAGACCACTGATAACAGAGGAAAGGACAGAGACTTTTTTAAATCATGCCTTATGCATTTAAGCATCAAGTAGAAAAACATCTCTGAATTGATGCTATTTAATTGCTCATCAGCAAAGGATTATATTTATAGCCATTCAATCTTTTGGTAACTGACATTTGATTTACTTTAACGTAAGTCTTTGAGTGTGCATGGGTTATTTTGGGAAAATAGTTAATCAATATTTTATTTCTGACTGCTCTATTGAACTTATAGGATCTTGCATTTTGAAATAGATATCTTCATAGTTAAAATATTAATGAAGGGAGAAGAAACATGGATTATTTTCCAGAAACTTGTGCAGAGAGAAAAAATTTTTACCCCTAATAATCAGCTATAAGGAATGACCATTATTCTTACTTTTTGCCTACTAGTAACTTAAAGGATGTCACTTAATATAGTAGAGATTGGGATAAAAATGGCACATTCATATACTGAAGAGATAATTACCTATTTACTTATATCATAAAATAAGTTTATCCTTTCACCATTCAGCAAATATTTAACAAATGCTTAATAGAACAATGAACTAATATGTATTGAGAACCTACACTGTGCTAACAGCTGTATCTGAATAATTTCATTTATTCCTTAAAAATTCTATATTGTATATATTATTATTATTATTATGTCTATCTTACATTTGTACCCCAAAACAGCAGTTAATATATGTCAGAACCAGGACAAAAATCCAAACTGTCTGATACACTGTAACCCAGTGTGCCAGTCAATACAATTAGCATGGCATATATAGTGGTAAGCAAAACAGACATGGTAGCAATCTTAGCAGATATATCTGGTTGTGAAGAGAGAGATTTAAATAAGTAAGCTATCAAAGGTACATGTAATAATATTATACAATGATAAAAGGGTACCAAAGAAAGGAAACGTATTTTGCAAGAAAAGAATAGCTTCTTCAGGCCAGGCATGGTCGCTCATACCTATAATACCAGCACTTTGAGAGGCTGCGGTGGGAGGACTGTTTTAGCACAGAAGTTCCAAGACCAGCCTGAGCAACACAATAAGACCTCGTCTCTACAAAAAATAAAAAATAAATTAGCCGGGCATGGTGGTACACACCTGTAGTCCCAGCTACTCAGAAAGCTGAGGCAGAAGGATAAGATTGCCTGAGCCCAGGAGGTTAAGGAGGTAGTGAGCCATGATCATGCCACTGCACTTCAGCCTGAGCAACAGAGTGAGAAACTGACAAAAAAAAAAAAAAAATGAATAGCTACTTTAGACTGGGATCATCCAGGAAGGCCTCTCTGAAAATAGAACTTTTAAATTGACCCCTAAGAGTAAGACGTAGCAAGTGTGGTAAGAAGAACATTCCAAACAGATGAACAGCATGTACAATAGAGTTTGCTTGCTGTGCATGGATGAAAGTTAATGACTGGTTAGTGAGGTGGGCGGTATGTAGATCATATTTTTAATATGTAGATTTTATTCTAAGTGCAATGGAAGTCATTTCAACGAAGTAAAAGAAAGGAAATTTAAAGAAGGAGTAGAAGAGCAAAAGCAAAGGTAGGGGAAAAAGAGAAAGGTATGGCTAGGTTATAAAGTTGAGTGACGGGATAGATATTTGGACCAATTACCGAGTTGAGGAGGTCTGGAAGAAGAACATCTCCAAGGTAGATTAAGAATTTAGCCTAGTATATGGAATTGGTCCCAACTTTTCTGAAAAGTTAGATAAAATCATTTACAAAGAGCCTGAAGGTTGGGTTCTTTAGGTTTTTTTGTTTTTGTTTTTGTTTTTTTTTTTTGAGTTGGAGTCTCACTCTGTCACCCAGACTGGAGTGCAGTGACCACTCTCGGCCACCGCAGCCTCAACCTGCTGGGCTCCGGCGATCCTTCCGCCTCAGCCTTCCAAGTAGCCGGAATTACAGGCGGACACTACCACGCCCGGCTAATTTTTTTGATTTATTGTAGAGAGGAGGTCTCGTCAAGTTGCCCAGGCGGGTCTGGAACCCGCAGGTTCAGGCAATCCACTCACCTCAGCCTCCCAAAGCGCGGGATTACAGGCTGAGCCACCGAGCCCGGTTTTTTTTTTTTTTGAGTTGGAGTCTCACTCTGTCGTCCAGGCTGGAGTGCAGTGGCATGCTCATGGACACCAGAGCCTCAACCTGCTGGGCTCAGGTAATCCTTCTGTCTCAGCCCTCCAAGTAGTTGGAACTACAAGCACACGCCACCACGCCCGGCTAATTTTTTGATTTATTGTAGAGATGAGGTCTCACCAAGGTGCCCAGGCTGGTCTCGAACCCCTGGACTCAGGCAATCTTCTCACCTCGACCTCCCAAAGTGCTGGGATTACAGGCTTGAACAACCGCACTCAGTCTTAAAGGGTTATTTTTGCCCTACAATTCATCTTCAACAAATAAAGTAAATAAATCAAACATTGAAGATGTTATCTGTATTTAGATGGTTGCAGTTAAAAAAATCAAAGCAATCTGAAAGGCAGTGATGGGGAATGGTGAAGTGACTTGTCTTTTAGCCATTAAAACTATATCTAGGAAGACTCACTTCAAGTGGGAAAAAAAATTTAGAATATTTTAATGATTAACGGATTAACTAAAAATAGCAATTTAAAGTTTCCTTTTCTTATTTTCTTGGACATAACATCTGTAAAAGCAGTGAAATAGAAAAAAAAAGATTATTGCATTTGTTCAGTTATTTATTACATTACAGATAATATATATTATATGTATTTATTATATATTTTACTATTTGTATAGACTTATTGTATACTCCAAAAAGTAGCTATATAAAAGGAGTTAGAACAGAACTTATAATACCAAAAATCAATCAATCAAACTAGGGTGAAAGGGTATTATGGGTTGACTTGTTTTCATCTTAGTAAAATACTTTAATCCTGTGATTACACATACACATATCACACATATCCTCCTTTATTATATTCACTTTTGAGTAAACACTAGCCATTTAATTCACCCTTATCTATACCACTAATGTCTACTCAATTAAGGTTTTATCCTTGTTTAGCTTTTGAATTTTTTTATTAGCTTTAACCATTTACTTGTAATCTATCTGTGTTCTATAACATTTGATAAAATAAATGACCCACAACATTTAAATTCCAACAGAATGAATGGGGACAAAGAAGTGGAAAATAAGGAAAGTAATTCTAATAATTATAACTGTATTAAAGCAATAGGATCTGTCTCAAGTGTTATGTTTTGTAGAACAATTCAAGAAAATGCTGGACAAATAACTTTCATGAGAAGATGAAAGCTATGATTTCCAGACTTCTTGGAGTTCCAATAGTTCTAGAACATAAAATAATAATAATAATAGTGTGTGTTTATGGTAAGCTACATAAGCTTGCCACATTTATATGATCCAGTAAGAGTTTCAAAACAGAACAAAAGAAAGCAGGAATATAACTGCCATCTATAGTCATCATATAAGCAAAATGATATGTTAACAGCAAAAATGAATACAAAAACAATTTCAGTATAAAATCACAGGCTTAATCTTAGAAAATCACTATCCTCCTTCTTTGACTTAAATTGTCAATAATCAATTTTTTAAAATACCTATTTCTATCAAGAACCAGTGGCTGTCAGAATTCTGCAGAGTATTTGGCAACTACTGCATGGACTTCTCCAGGGATTATTTTGACATAGTGATAATCGACCATACTAGTTTATACTTCTTGGGAGTATACTATATGCAAGCATTATGCAAAGTATTCATATTCACAATTTCATTTAGTCATCAAAGCAATTATTAAAATGGATAGGTTAATTTTATATTCTCCATTTTCCCTATGAGGAAACTAGGTTTCAAGGGTCACTACTTTCAAGAAAGTAGAAGACCACAGATCTGTCTGATTAAAAAATGTATACTCTTCACTGGCAGTTTGTGACTTTTTAAAAAATGTAATATAAATGTATTTCATATGGAAACAGAGAACATTAGTCAATATCTCCTTTTTCTTTCATTTATTCTAGTTTTTGTATAATGTATACAATGATGATATGCTTTTACCTTAACATCTCTGATTGTTTTGGTTTTGCTATTATCTGGGCTTGTTTTATCATTAAAAAAATAAGAAAACAATTTTTCCAAATGGAATATTTCACAATCAGAATCATTATTAATTTTTAAAATACTTGCATTCAATTTTAATAATAGCTTACTTAAAAACATGTATCTCACTCCAGCACTTATCAATATTTTACTAGTCCTTTCATTAAAATTCCTCTAATGGAAAATAAAACAAGGAATATGACCAATGACACCATAGGCACATTCTATTTCATAAGATGCTCTACCCTTAATTTACTTTTTGGTTCCCATGACAGTATAGGCAACCTTAAATATTTGACTCTACTTTTGATATATAGAGCATAAAAGAATTTTAAGGAGTAGTACAATTTTATCATTTTATTTCCTAATTGTAAGCTTATCCAGCATTAATTACATTTAAAAATCATGATTAATTGTATCTATTTTATTCATATTTTTGTGATACAGATTCATTTAAGCTACAGAGAACAGTATTTCAGAATTTTGAATTCTGTTAAAATCCGAGCCAAAATGAATATATACTAAACATATAAATGTAGAATTAGTATCCAAGTTATTTATATCAGTGGCTTAAATAATTATAACACAGTATTTTATACTGTTTCTGTTTTGAATATGAAGTCTGGTTGTGGAGATTCTTAATGCACGTTTTTTACTTAAACTAACTTGTTTTCATGCAAAATTGATTATTCAGTATGTGAAAATAGAAGTAATTTGAAAAATTTAGCTCAAAAAGTATGGTACCTTTAGGAAAACAAAATTTCAAACATAATTCACTATTGTGAAGTGGATTTAAGCTGTACTTTTTGCTAGAATAGAAAAGCCTTACACAATAAATCCCTTGAAGAGCTGCCAAATTAGGGTCATAGAAGTCTGAGCCTAGAGATGATAGCAAAGGAAATCCAATTTGAGTCTGACAAAGAGAAGCTAAGGTATGATATGTGTACACTTTATGAGGTGGGGGTAAGGGAGGGGAGAAACAAATTATTTGATATTTACCAAGAGTATACTGCCAATGGTATTATTATTATGTCAAGTAACTCTTCATTTTGCATCTTTGCATTTGCTATGCACCATCAAAGACCTTAAAAGAAGCCGGGCTCGGTGGCTCAGCCTGTAATCCCGCGCCTTTGGGAGGCTGAGGTGAGTGGATTGCCTGAGCCCGCGGGTTCGAGACCCGCCTGGGCAAGCGAGACCTCATCTCTACAATAAATCAAAAAATTAGCCG
>CAUYQG010080510.1:0-54502 GCA_963574415.1 Tarsius wallacei
GCCGGGCTCGGTGGCTCAGCCTGTAATCCCGCGCTTTGGGAGGCTGAGGTGAGTGGATTGCCTGAGCCCGCGGGTTCGAGACCCGCCTGGGCAACTTGGCGAGACCTCATCTCTACAATTAAAAAAAAAAAATCAGCCAGGCATGGTAGCACGTGCCTGTAATTCCAGCTACTCGGGAGGCTGAGGCGGAAGGATCGCCGGAGCCCAGCAGGTCAAGGCTGCGATGGCCAGAAGCGGCCACTGCACTCCAGGTTGGGTGACAGAGTGAGACTCTAACTCAAAAAAAAAAAAAAAAAAAAATTACTATTGAGTTTTCCGTAGCTGGTGTCAAGTTACAATCTCAGCTTCTTCTGCTGACACTTTTTTCCATGAAGATCTTCTCAGTAAGGATCTAAATACGTGTTTGTTAAACAATGAGTGAATAATTATGGACAGTAACCCAAGTATACAATTGGGTCACTTGAAAGTACTATGGTTTAATGCTGACTGCCTGGAAGGCAGGACCATAAGGTAAAAGACAGTGTTGGGCAGTCTTTCCAGACCATCCAGACTGTAAAGATTGTTCTGGATCTTCCAGTTCTCTTCCTCTTTCTCTTGCTGCCTTCCTCTTTTGATTCCCTCTTTTGTTTCTTCCTTCTGGGTGATAACAGCGCATCATCCTAGAAAGCGCAGGTCAGGCCAAGCTGGGTTCAGAATCTGGCTGTCACATACTACTTATGTGACCTCAGAAGGATATGCTTAACTCTCCCACCAAGCCTCCTTTTCCCAATCTGTAAAACGACAAGAATAATACCTACCTTATGAGGTTATTGGGAGAAATGAGAAAACAGATTTAAACAACCCACTTAGTAAGCAGGGGTTTTAATACTGTTGGTGTGCATCCCGTTGAAACTGTAGAGAGTGATAGATAAGGCATAATAAAGCCCAGATAAATCAGTTTGGTGAGTTATGGGTTGCCAGGATGAAAGGTTTTGGTTAAAGAGAAGATTGAAACTAATGGTTAGAATGAGCTTTCTAAAAGATTGTCCATGGGGTTATTCCTGCTGACCTTGTCTTCTGTGACCGTGGTAATTGAGTTGACTGTAAGGAAGATGGAATGAGGAAGCCACTCTCCTGCCAACTTAGAGAAGATGTGCATACCCAGAGGCGTGTGTGTCCAGCCTTGTGGGAACAAGTGCTTCCAAATGCAGCAGCAGGGCTTGCGCCTTCCCTGATGATGAATTGCTTGCTAAACGGTGCCACAGAGTGTTCTGTTTAGTTCACTTATCTCTCTTGGCATAGCTTCTTTATAAAGTCAGTGCCTTCAGGAAGGGGATGGGAGTGAGCGGAAAGAGGGTCAAGAGGAAAGCCCCTTGCGAATCTTAAAGCAGCTGTGGTCAGTGAAATTTTAATTCATTGGGCTGTTTGCTTCGAATTCCCCAGCTATTTGGGAGACTTTTTTTCTTAGATTCAGCATCACATGAGAAAGATATTTTCTAAAGAATGGCATCAAGATGGTATTTTTCTTTTTCTATGGAGAACCCTGTCCTTCAGGATGAACTTTCAGAAAGGAGTGCTTGTCCACTGTGCAGGTGGGCATCAGACTTCCTTCCCTACCTCTCCTCCCTCCAGGAGCCCCGATCCAAAATCATCCTGGCTGATTTTTTCTTCTTTCCTTCTGGAAAGAAGTTGAAGGTTCAGTTGAGATCTGAGTCAACCTGGTATCCTGGAAACAGCCCCCGTCTGGCAGCTACACATCTGCTTAGCTAGGATCTCAGTGTCCACAAGTATAAAATGTCTTAACATCTTGATTAATTGTAAAGTTCTTTTTGAAAAGTGTTAAGCGTTTAATTGTGAATTGAACGATATACACGAACAGTTAAAAACCCCCATGGACCCATCCCTCTTAGACCCGTCCCTCTTCTGTCCCGTCAGCACTTGCTACATTGCTTCACGGACCTCCTCTGCAAACTCCCCCTCCAATTTTTATGGTTGGTTGGTTTGAGGGCAGTATGTATTGTCTGTACTTTAGAGAGAATCCCAGTTTTGATGCCATTTTACTCCTAAACCCCTTATCTCATCTCAAAACCTAAAAACTTGGTCTTCTACCTCTGCCTCCCTTTTCCCATCTGGAACTAACTAGCAGTAATACAGGAAACAAGAAAAAATGGTTTTCCAAAGATTTCTAATTCTATAATAATTTTATTTCAGCAGTACTTAATTTGAAGTTTGTGGAACCCCTGATGAATATTGGAACACTCCAAAATATATTCACTTGTGTGTGTATTTGGTGGGATGATGGAGAAATAACGTTTATGAACATTTAGAAGGAGTCCCTGGCCCAGAGATTCTGAGGCTGAGTCAAGAATGTGTAGGGTTTTCACCTGCTTCTAGGGCCCTGAATAAAATCAAAGTACTCAGTGTAGAAAATGCTATTGCTTTGATAAAGAATCTATAAAAATGCACTAGCACATCATGATAGTGTCTTTGTAACATAGAACTGAGCTAACTTTGCTTTTTCTGTATTTAGTAAGGCAAGACTATTTAGAAAGAAACGAAGTGCTTTACACAAATGTTTGGAAAAGAATATTTTAGGTTCATTTATTTAGAGCCAGACATGATATACTTGTAGCCCCAAGATCAAGTTATCAGTCTCTTACAACATCTGTAAAGAAATAAGACTTTCTTCCTCTCTTGTGCTAATGAAATGTTTGCAAAAGAAGGTTATTTAACTTTATTTGTTTAAAAATGGATGTGACTTATCTAGACAATCATTAAATCTGGGTCATCTTGGGCATTTAAACCTTTAAATTAAAATACATGCTGCTCCTTTGGTCCTGCAGCGGTTTTTCCCCATGGTGAGTTAGAAGTAAGTTTAAAGCCCGTATATGTAACAGCCCCCATAACACGTGAGATCTATAGAAGTGTGCGACTCTGATGGCTGGCTCTTGGCGGTCATGAATCTTTATGCTCAGGTATGTAGGGCCTGAATCAGAAGTGAGCTTTTGCCAACTTAGCATCAGAATTGGAAATTCGAAGCAGGGTTTTGAAGACAATGAAAGCTGCTCACCGGAGCAGCTCTCAGCTAGCCCTCATGGGCCAGAGGTAAAATTCATAATTTGCTAAAACAGCCAGAGTTCTGCCAACACTGTACTGCGGTTTTGTTTCTTTTTCTTTCAGGGGCATACCTGGTACTTGCATGTCTGTTTTTGATCTTTGCTTCACCTGGATGTCATATCAAACGTGAGCAAATGTAGGGTTGCATTAGCCTCTGAAGACTTTCCCAAGGATGTCAGAAATCAGTGATGTTTTTTTGTGACCCGAAGAGGGTCCCTTGCATTTGGAATGGCGCTTAATTTTTCCTTTTGTAGGAAGTTGTTAAATCTGAGTAGCCGCAGGCCCCAAAGCAGATGAATAGCTATTACACCACAATGAGTGTGATTCTCATCCCACTTCATAATTAAAGAGGGCGAATCTGACGGTGTTGTTGGGCTACACGTCTGACCATTGGCTTTCCTTTCTCAGGAGTAACGGAAAGTGGATCATCCTCGTGCCTTAGGATGAACGTAGCTAAGATGACTGTGGACAGGTCCGAGTGGTGTGCAGCCACAGCACTCTTGAACAGTCAGCCACCCTCTCTCAAGCAGAAAAAGCAGCATGGAGCAGAGTCACACAGATTAGCTGTTAGAAAACGGGTACAGGTCACAGAATGAAAGGTTCCCATGACTGTGATACAATGCTGAACCAAGTTTGCAGGCACATACGAAACAATCAAGAACTCACATGATATAGATAGAACATAAGAACCCCTTGGGTGGACGTTTCTGGAAGTACTCCCTGATTAACATGCTCTTACTTGGGCAGAAGATAAAAAAGCAATATGTGAGTAATCCTCTTAGTGAAAAACTGTCCTCGGATACGTTACCTCTAACGACATAAGGCAACCGAGAAAATAGGTGCTGTATCTGTTTCTTTATTTTGCGTTCTTTATGTTACTGTTGCGTGTTCCTCCTTAAGAGGTTGTGTTAATTTCTTAGGGCTGCTGTGACAAATGACACAGATTTGATGGCTTCAAACAAAAGAAATGTGTTCTCCCACGGCTCTGGTGGCTAGCAGTCCACAGTCAAGGGGTCAGCAGGACCACCCTGGTCCCTGCGAAGGCTCCGGGAAGAGTCCCTCCTGCTCTTCCTGTTTCTGCTCCCAGGAGTCCTGAGAGTTCCTGGCTTACACCCGCATCGCTCCACACTCTTCTCTGTTGTCATATCGCCTCCTTTCCTGTATGGGCTCTGAATCCACATAGCCTTCTTCGTTCTCTAATAAAGGCACCAGTTAGTGGATTTGGGGACCACCCCAATCTAGTGTGACCTCATTTTAATTACCTATTTCCAAATAGGATCACATACATTTTTGAGAGACACAGTTCTACCATGTAGAGGCCATCGCCAGGGATAAGCATGAGGATGAGTTTTCAGTGTAGACTTGGAGTTGTGATTTTATTTCTTTTTGGTTTTGTTAGAAAGCTGTTAATTGCAGAATTCAGAAGTCTCTGAAAACATAATAGGAACGTGTGTTAAGTGAGGATGATTCTACTTTGTGCAGGATATTTTGTTTGATTAGATGTTTTTCCTCTTTTTCTATGGTGTTTGAAGAGCAGTTTTAACCTTTAGGCTATGATTTCTTGTTTTTTTCCTTCTCTGCTTTTCTTTGCTCACACAGATTTCCAACCCCAGAGCACGTACTCTCTGTGTGTGTTGAGTAAAGGTGGGGTGGGAGAGAACTCATCTGTAAAACCCTGTTGTTGACTGTCCTCATGAAGTTACGAGGCAGTGTGTGATGAATGTTCTGTGAAGTCTTATAGTTTATTATAAGGATTAGGGTTGGGCAATACAGTTATAAAGTGGCCAGTACTTCCGTTTTTTTCTTTTCAACTAACTTTACCCTTGCAATAACTGAAATTAGATTATGCGTTATCTCTTCTTGAAAGATGGAAAAACTGAAATGTGTATGAAGATAGTGTGAATCCTGTTCAGTGTACCAGGTGGAGATATATGTAGACAAGATAAACGCAGAAGCCAGCAGGTGTCCCATACGCAAGCCACTGTATCTGAGTGCAGCATGCAGACAGGTAACAAGCATCTACGTGTGACGTCATGTTAAGGTAGAGGCGTCTACCCAAGAGGTGCTTTGGTAGCAGAGGTGGGAGGGGAGCTGACAACAACAGAAGGAAAATGCTTGAAGAAGATCACTTAGAAAACCAACCCAGACCATTCCTTTTATTCTTCTGCCTTCCCCCCTCCCTGAACTGAGGCGTAGTTTGTAAATCTTTAGAAGTTCATTCACCAAATTAATAGAATGATGATGACAGAGTACTGCCATGTGCTTTGGAAGATCAAGTGCAACCATTACACATTACAGAGCAAAAACAACAGGCGGCACGCTGTGCCCTCAGTTGAAGCTGGGGGTTGAACCTCCCTGCTCTTAGCCCACTCGTGACAGGCAAGGTCACACGCGACTTGGCTCAGGGGGCATCACCTGGTGGGGAGAATTGGCCCATGGGGGACCAGAGGCCTGTGCCCTGGATGCCTCCAAATCTACTGGCCTCTGTTTGTGGCTTCCATACCTTGGGGGGA
The DNA here is from genome assembly GCA_963574415.1 of Tarsius wallacei. NCBI lineage: Eukaryota > Metazoa > Chordata > Mammalia > Primates > Tarsiidae > Tarsius > Tarsius wallacei. The sequence continues at coordinate 5,610 of CAUYQG010080510.1, forward strand.
ACTCTGCCGGCCCTTTGGCTCCTGGCTAGTGATGAGGAAAATGAAACTCTACTCCTGTTCCCTCCCTGGGAGGCCTCAGGATAGTCCCAGGCCTCACCAGTGTGTCTGCGGGCTACTGGGGACCTTGCCGGGGACTTAGGAGGTTTGGGGAGTTGAGATCAAAATTGATCTTTGCTGAACTGAACATTTTAATTTCTCAGTATTACAACTTTAAAGTGTTCCAGCAGTTTCACTTCTATAATTATGTCTCAAAAGCATGGTGCAAAGGCCCTGTTGGACTTGGTAGCAATGCCAGCTTTGGCAGGCTGCTTGACTTCTCAGGGACCCATTTCCTTCAGCTAGAAGGCGGAGACTGAGAGCATGAAGGTCCAGAGCTTATGCAGCCCACACTGCCGTCCAAGGGCTCAGCAGATGCCAGCTGTTGTTCTCATTGTTATGCTTAACGGTTTGGTCAGTTTATTAAGATCTTTGCCACATCTTTGTTAACTATGCATTATTAAAATTAATAATCTTAACTGGAGCAAAAGTGAAATCACTGTTGCTTGTCTGTGATGTTGTGTAGAGAGAAAGTAGAGTTAACTATGTACTGACTGGTCGAATGAGTGGCTGTGAAAATTAAGATTGTGTGCGGGCAACACACTTGGTGATGGTATGGACCCCATCTGTAGCCACTTGTGTTCAAGGAAGTGGCAAGCCCCCCGAAATAGTCCGGAATCAGTTACCAATTATGATAATCACATGTAATTAAATGGGATGTAATAATGTATTAAATGTTGGCCGTAGTCGAGTAAATGCATAATTGTTTATCATTTTTATTTTCACCATTTAAAAACTCATTTGTTGTATTTTTTGTTTGTTTTTGTTTGTTTGTTTGTTTGTTTTGAGTTGGAGTCTCACTCTCTTGCCCAGGCTGGAGTGCCATGGCATACTCACAGCCACCGCAGCCTCAACCCGCTGGGCTCAGACGATCCTTCCACCTCAGCCTTCTAAGTAGCTGGGACTATAGGCGCACGCTACCGCGCCTGGCTAATTTTTTGATTTATTGCAGAGATGAGGTCTCCACAAGTTGCTGAGCTCGGTGGCTCAGCCTGTAATCCCAGTACTTTGGGAGGCCGAGGTGAGTGGATTGCCTGAGCTCATGGGTTCGAGACCATTTTTTGTATTTTTAAACAAAAGATTGTCATCCACGTTGCAAACTCTTTTGCCTTTGAGGGACCTTATGTGGGTGCATGTTGCACACACCGGCATGCTCTCGGCACCGAGGAACAGGCCTGCTGCCTCGTGTCCACTCTGCCGATCTGTTAGGCCCTGTGCACTTCGCTGAGGGAGCCGGGACTCTGCCAGGAAACAAGGGTGCATGTGATGGAGGCTAGGGAGCCAGGCAGAGGTTATTGCAACCTTTGTCCTGCTAACAATGAGTCAATAGCAAGAGTCCCATAGGCCAGTGTGGCCACCTGGAGACACCGTAAAGAAAGCAAGAGAAGCATGGAAAGCCTGGGAAGACCTTCCTGCCCCAAAGCGAGGAGAACTATTAGACAGATTTGTGATGCCTTGCAGGAGGAAATCTGCGAACCAGGAAGCTTGGTGTCATTGGAGATGGGGAAAATCTCAGTGGAAGGTGTGGGAGCAGTTCAAGAGTGCGTGGATATCGGTAATCATGCTGTTGGTTTATCACGGGTGGTTGAGGACCCATCTTGCCTTCTGAATGACCTGGCCGTGTGCTCATTGAACAGTGGAATCCCCAGACCTGGCTGGAATCATCACTGTATTCAGCTTCCCGGTGGCTGTGTTCAGCAGTGATCTGTGGGAATGTCTGCCTTTGGAAAGAATCTCCAACAACTTGCCTCGTTAGTCTGGCTGTCACAAAGCTAATAGCCAAGGTTCTGGAAGATGACACGCTGCTGGTGCAGTTTGTTCCTTGACTTGTGGAGCAGTTATCAGCACAGCGACAGCCAAGGCAAGTGTGAGGGAACCTGGGCCCTTCACTAGGAGCACTCAGGGTGACAACCCGTGGCCCTTACAGTGCCAGAAGGCTGGGAGAAGCTTGTTAGAACTGGAGGAAACGATGCCATTGTTGCTTTTGAGGATGTGGACCTCCGCTGCTGCCCCATCAGCGCTCTTTGCTGTTGTAGAGTCTGCTGGCCAGAGGTTTGTACACGAAAACATCCATGATGAGGTTGTAAGTAGACTTAAAAAGACCTGTGCACTGGTGTGAGTTGAGAACTCATGAGCTCTAATGTTCTCTCTGGGCCACACCAAACAGGCAGTGAGCATGTGTCTTGGAGCTGTGGAAGAAGCAGAGAAAGAAGGTGGCACCATCATCTGCGGGGCCAGGATGTGGATCACCCTGGAAATTATGTGGAACCAGCAGTCATGGCAGGTCTTACCCATGATGTGTCCGTTGCACACACAGACACTTTTGTTCTGATTCCCTGTGTCTTTAAATTCAAGAATGAAGACGAGGTCTTTGCACGGAAGAATGAAGTAAAACAGGGACCTTCAAGAAGCATTGCTACCAAAGATTTGGACAGAGTCTTCCACCGACTTGAACCTACAGAATCAGATGGTGTCATCGTAAATGTCAGTATTCCAACGAGTGGGCCCAAGATTGGAGGTGCATTTGGAGGAGAAATGCACGCTGGGGATGGCAAGGAGTCTGGATGCCTGGAAGCAGGACATGAGAAGATCTGCTTGGGCTCTCAGCTGCAGTGAGGACCTTCCTCTGGCTCGAAGAGCCAGGTGGCAGGGAAAGGTGTAGATGGATATCACTTAACATCTTTTAGACACTCACAGCTGCTTCTGAAGAAGAGAAAATTAAAATTTGCCCAGAATAAGTTTGCATCATTTTGAATGACAGTGGCTAATCTCTGATGACCTCAAAGCCCTGACTAAATCAAGAGACTCATTTTTAAAAAATGAAAATATAATTGTCACAACATAGTTGTATTTACTTTTTTTTTTTTTTTTTTTGAGTTGGATTCGCACTCTGTCGCCCAAACTGAAGTGCAGGGGCCACTCCCGGCCACCGCAGCCTTGATCTGCTGGGCTCCGGCAGTCCTTCCGCCTCAGCCTTCCAAGTAGCTGGAATACAGGTGCGCGCTACCACGCCCGGCTAATTTTTTGATTTATTGTAGAGATGAGGTCTTGCCAAGTTGCCCAGGCGGGTCTCGAACCCGCAGGCTCGGGCAGTCCCCTCCCCTCGGCCTCCCAAAGCGTGGGATTACAGGCTGAGTAACCAAGCCCGGCCGTATTTACTTTTTAGAAAGGGAGCTTATTTGTATACTAGATCATTTTGGAAAGGTAAAGTTGCATTTTGTAGTAGTAGCAGCAAGACTAGAATTGATTTCAGAGAGCTTTCAAAGCAGTGTTCTTCTTAGCTGATGTTTCTTGCTAGACATTTTTGAAAAGCTAAAACTGTTGAACCACTCTTAATGAAGTTAGAGGTAGGCTTTAGTATAGAATTTGTGCTAGTTCATAGAACAGAAGATTTAAACGGGAAAATTGGAATGTCAGTTTGTCAGGATGCTTGGAAAATGCACTTCAACTCAGACTCCAGAACTTCACTTAAATTTGGACACATAGCTATTATTACCTTAATACAGAGTTCAGAAACAACCTTCTTTCCTCATATCTTTCTTCAAATACACTGACAACATGCTGGTCTAGCGCAGTGGTTTGCAAGGGGTGGTTCAGGGCCCCCGCTGCAGCATCCCCTGGGAACTTGTTAGAAATACAGATCCTCGGGCCCTGCCCCAGACTCACAGTCTCAGGGACTCTGAATGGGGAGCCAGAACCCTGCACTTCTGCCAGCCTTGCATGTGCATCTGACACTAGAGTATCATTGTCTCTTAATCGTATTGACTCTTACCCAACTTGATGCAAATTCTAAGGAAAAACTGACAGACTAGATTAGTATCGCATTATAGATGGGCAGCCAACATGCTTATTGAAAGTTAATTTAAATTTTAGCACATCACGTGGGTAATACTAATTAGGTAGAAATTTCCCTTTTCAAGTCATTAACATGAAATGTACACCATATTTGTTTCCTGCAGAAGTAAAGCTAATCTACTTTGGCCTTATTTTTTCCTAATGGATCTTTGTAAGTCTTCAGGGAAGAGGCAGAAAGTATTGAATTTCAGATTACAGCCATCGTCATTACCATCAGCGCCATCTCTGGCCCTTCCCCTGCCTTTTCCCCTGCAGCCCCTCCACGTGTTCCTTCCCCCAGCTTCTGATGCTTTCTTCACCTTCTGGTGAAAAAGAGTCTCTTCCCTCTGCTCTGCCCTTGCCCTCAGCCTGCTCATTTGTTCGGTTTCAGCTGAGACATGACTTTCTTGAAGTAAACGTCCCTTGCCTTCTCTGGGCTCCCCTGAGCCCGGTGCACTTTTCCTAGAGTCAGGGTCCGTGCTTCATTCTCTAGGCCCTGATTCACTGTCGACTCTGTAGGGCCAAGGGTCTCCCAGCTACTAGCACAGTGCCTGGATATGCCAGGTGCTCAGTACATGCCTGATGCATTGAACAGATGAGTGATCATCCCCCTAGATAACTAGCCACTAAGCTTTTGAGAGAGCAGTGTGGGTGCATGCATGGATTTGCATGGATCCTGTTGTTGCTACGGACTTATATATCTTAGCTTTTACATTTGTTCCTTCTGTTATATGTTTGGAGAGTAAAATCCTTATAACTCACTGCGTCCCTCCCTAGGACCTCTTGTGTGCACCTCCTCCTGTGTATCCATATTTTGAAAGACAGCAGACAGGACCCAAATGGTGGCTAATCCCAGTGTACAACACTTTAGCCTGTGAAATTCCACGTTAACGAAACTGTTACAGTGAGACTTGGTTTTATGAGTCTTGTAATGAACCTTAGAGAAAACCGTACTGGTCCATTGTTTCCAGTATCAGAGGAGACCTCACTGGCTGGAGATGCTTGGTCTACCTGACTCTTTCTCTGGTGAGTGGAAGAGTCTTTCATCTGTCTGTGTCAGCTGGTACACACTTGTAAAGCTCCTGACGTTGTGTCAGGCATACTGCGATGGTGAGTGAATTGCTTCCTTTCCCTCGTTTGAGCTTTCAGAAACAGGTGCCACACCGTTTCCACGAAGAAGCGGCCAGGGAACATTTGGAAATGGGGAAGTGAGTACCCGAGCTGTCAAGGAAGGTGCTCAAGCACAATCCGATTCTCAGCCTCCAGGTGTTACTTGTTATTATTCTATATTTTCCAGGTTAAATCTCACAATGTAGATTTTGTTTTGTTATGTTTGGCAAAACAGAGTTATGGGTTGAATGAATGCCAGTCGTTCAAGAAACAGTGTTTTAGCCATAATTTTTAAAAGCCCACATCTAGTTATGCATTCCAGATTGTTAGGTTAATTCAGTTATTGACCTCATTATGTTATGATGAAAACTGATGTAAAGATACATGTTTTTACAAATTAAGAATTTTAAAAAGGATTTGGCATTCAGTCCTGGAAGGAAAGAATTAACCTCTGCTGCTATTTTATCACAAATTTGAAGTCATTTTTATTTCAAACCTGAAATATTTTAAATTAAGCAAACAAACAATAAAACAACAAAACCAGAATACCCAGATGCCTGTATTTGACCAAACAGATTGGCAAGGTTAAAAAGATAAAAGCCAGCGTGTCAAGGCTGTGAGGATACAGGCAGCAGCATATACTGTTGGTGAAAGTTGATGAGTAAGTCTCCTTTAACTCTGGAATTACGCAGGAAATGATGGGTCATCTACGCAAAGACATTTTCCCGTGGCTAGTCCTGCAACATTTTGCGAGACAGTAGTCTAGATTTCCAGGAGTGAGAGCTCAGTAAGGTAAATCATGGTGTATGTATTCAGCAAGATGAATAGCCAGCCATTAAGATGTTGACACAGATATACATGTAAACACGGAGCGATTTGCATCATGTTAAGGGGCAGGAGGAGGTGGCTGTACAGGTATGTGCAGCTTCGGCAAGGAAGACATTTCAGAGGGAAAGACTCCAGATGACAGAAGTTATCTCCAGGCAGCTTCCCTCCCCCTCCTCTTACCTGTGTTTTCTAAAGTTTCCTTTCTGGACACTGACTATTGTTATCACATTTTTCCCCCAAGAAAAGGAAACCATATTAAAATAGCATCCAGTTCTGTCACATAATCAAGTAGGCAAGGAGACTTACATTTAAGAAAGGTTTTCCATGGGATATTTATTTTAAGCAACATCTACGGACCATTTGGGGGGTACCTTGTTCAGCCATCCTGCTGAATTAAATGTTATAGTTTTGCTGTATACGCTTGAACTTCCCAGAGGGTTAAAGAATTTGTCTCAGGTCAAGCCTGCCCTTTTGCGTGCCTGAAATGGAAAACCACCACCAGGTGCGATTCAAGGGAACCTGGGAATCTCCTTGCCCTCCGAATCCTCCTAAACCCATTTACTCCTGCCATGGGGGCTTCAGGTGGAACCATTAATGATATATTCTTAAGGTTAAGTGTTTTCTTTCTGTGTTATTTAATGAAGGGTGAGTGTGATGTGCCTGATCACTGGCTTTGTGTGTGTGTGTGTGTGTGTGTGTGTGTGTGAATGAATGAGTTTATCAGCTTAGCGTCTTCCATGTGGTGGGGACCCTGAAGCAGACCGCAGAGTAAAAGGCCCAAGGGAACGGACGCCAGGCTGACATCCTAGATCAGGATGTAAGAAGAGATGAGGGGACTGTTTTCTCTCCATTTTGCTTTGCAGTGTTACGTGATAACCATTTACCAAATAATTAGGAGAAAGAAATACATAATTATGAGAGCAGATTTCCAAATACTGAGTAGAGACGGTGCTGGGTACTGGTTTTGTTTTATCTTTCTAATATCTATTGCCAACTAATTTAGGTGAAGCTTAGCAATTTGGAAATGAAATATCTGAGGTGACATTTGTCACCTGCTCCGGCATCTTGAATCTTTCCCTCTCTTCTGGCCTTTAATAAATATATCTTGAAAAAAAATTTGTGTGATTCTGCTGCTCCAATCACCCACAGACCGAGAGGGACGTTTTCCAAGCTGCTCTCCTTTGATCGTCATGTGCCTTCTGCGCTGCACTCATTCTTCCTTAGACCGGTTGCTCTCCTTGGCTTCCGTGATGTGGCCGTTTCTTTCGTCCTCCTATTTGTCCACCTACTTCCTCTTCCATCCGAAGTTGGTCACTGCTCAGTTCCCGAGCTGGGGCTTCACCAAGGCTCAGCTGTTGCCCTTTTGCCTGTCTTCTTCCCACACATTTTGCCTTTGCTGATGGGCTTTTCTGTCACAGCCTAAACAATTACGTCTCCACTTCGGCTCAAATCTTTACTTCTATTTTTGTGTCTCTCCACCCCAGTCTCTTCTAAGAATTTCCTTCTTGAGACTCTCTCACTGTTGGTCTTGGCACGCTCAAAATGGAAATCCTCTTTCTCCTCTCAAAAACTCTTGTTTTCTTCGTTGTCTGTCGTGAATGCCTCTACTTAGTTTCAGACCTTAAGAATTTTTTTTAACATTTCATTCATCTGTTACGTTTTCTGCATTAAACCAGACAAAAAGTCTTGTGATTTCTTCCCTCAAAGCTTATATATCCCCTTCTCCCCATCCTCACTGGCCTCAGCCTCACTCCGGCCCTGGCCCCACACGGCCAGGCGATGGCTTCCTCATTGATGTTGCCAGTTCATCTTTTTAAAAAATTCGCTACTAAGTCAGCCTTTCTGAAACACTTTTCCCCCCAGCCATCTCCAGTCTTACTTCCTGGTAAAACCGAGTTTTTTTACTAACTCTTCTTCACTTGATGTCTTCTTGGTGCTACTTTTGTAGTGATGATGATATAATATATTTTATACTTTATAGTTTTCAGTACTTAGTCATACCCTACCTGAACTTATTACTATTTAAGGGATTTGCTGGTATCCCCATCTAAACTTCAAGTATTTGTTCAATCAAATTGCACAACACATTGTATTTTTCTTTGTAAGTAATTGTGTGTGTGGAGTAAAACTCAAATATTTTAAATGTGTGTGTGCATTACTCACAAGTTTCTAGCTTAGTGGTTCTCAATATTAGTGTGGTCAATAGCTTTTTAAAATTTCTTGTTGAATTTGTTAATTTCCAGGTTTAAACCCCAAGTAGTCTACTTTGAGTCTACAAACCACACTTTGAGCAACACTGCTAAGATACTCTTTTTGTAGAATATGTTACTTCCCCCTAGCATCTATATGTGGTACACCTGGAAAATACCAGTGGTGCCAAAAAACTGTACACGCATTTTAAGTGCGACATTTGCCCAAAAGATGGCATGAATCAAATGAATGCTAGAGTCATCACGTGACAGGCAGGGCCGTCAAAGAAAATGAGGGAAGCACGGTTGAGCCAACATCATGCTACACGTTGCGAATGTAATTAAATTCAACCTCAAAAGTAATACAAAGATGACATTTTTTAAAAAGTGTGTGCAGTTTTTGGTACCGCCTGTATACTTTCATAGCACTGTTATTACATATGATTGTGGGTATATATACATAATTTTAAAAATTTTTATGCATATATAAGCTATAGCAGTCATTATCAAGCCAGGCATGAGAGAGTGCTAGAACTCCTTGGACGCTTTAGGGATGCCACAGTCAACTATGTTTTGCCAAACAGAGATTTAAACTGCTAGGACTCAATTATGGTGTTTATGTGTTTTACATATCAGGGAGTAGGGAAGATTTCTTTGAATAAATAAAGACTTCTGCAATCAAAAACCAAAAAAAGTTTGAAAACAGCAGAATAATTAAAAAATAGTAATAAAAATATACATTGTTTAATTAATACATACCATTAATTACATATCATTTTAATAATCCACATTTTAATATTATAAAGCATGCAGCTGACCCATGTTATAAAACAAATATTAAACTTTCAGCTTGACAAATTGGAAGCTATTTAGGAGTCACTGTTACAATTTTCCATTGGAATTACGTAATTTTTTTCTTGATAGAATGACGCTTTTTTGACCTTTCAGTGTGTGCTTACATCTCCTTTTTTCCTCTTTCGTATGTCAAATTTTAGCTCAGCACAGCACCTGACCCTGCAATTTGAAAAACAAAATTTTATTAGAATATAGTAAAACCATTCACTGATGAGAAACTGGGATAGTAGTTATTGCAAGACCTAAAAAATTATTTGCTTAGGGATATTATACATAAATTAAAACACGTGTCAAAGGAGTTAAGTGTTTGGAAAATTAGTGATTTGTGCATTATGTGAGAATTATATTGACAATAAATAAAGGACCTTTCTATTATTGCCAATTTATCTAAGCCAGTTTGGTCATTTTTATTCCTCGGGTTCTTTTGATAACTGCCATAACCTACTACAGGTAAACTGAAATCAGACCAAATTCTCCCCACCTACAAACCTTTTTTAGCAAGCAGACACAGAAGTAATTATGGAACCTCATAAGCCAGTAAATTCCGTGCTTTGACTTTTTAAACAAGCTCTGACAAGTCCCAAGGAAGACAATAATATTCTGATGGTAGGATCAGCTAACTTTCTAGTCTGATCAGTCATCAGGATCTTCTATTGAGTTGGGGAAGTATACTATGGTCTAAATGTCTCCCTAAAAGTCATATTTTGAACCATAATCCCTAATGCAATAGTATTATATGAGGTGGGGTCTTTGGGAGGTGAGTAGGTCATGAGGGTGGATAACACACGTAAGGTGTCATCTTTAAGGAACCGGCCCTTGCAGATACCGAGTCTGCTCACACGTTGATCTTGGACTTCACAGCATATAGAACTGTGACCAACAAATTGCTGTTGTTTATAAATTACCTAGTCTAGGGTGTTTTGTTATAGCAGCCCAGATGGACAAAGGCAGAGGCTGTTTGGTGCAGGAACAAGATGTGAGAACTTTCACGATGTTGCATGCATCTCAAAAGGCGTTGGGCTACTGGACTTGCCGGATACATGATCTCTTTTCATACAAGGGTGGGGACACTTCAATGCTATTTCTGTCTAGTCACACATTTTGTCTCCCCCAACAAAATTTATAGCATCTTTTATGCTTGCAGATCAACCATTAGTTGGTAGTGCACATATGAAATGCAGGTGAAAACGCTGGATTCATCTGCTTCTGGAGGTAGACTCCTGCATGAAGACTTCCACGTGCTCACCAATCACCCCTGGAGTGATGATTCCTGACTAGGTCCTCCAAGTACCAGCCTACACATGGAGATGCTTTCTGCTGTCTGTATCAGTATTTCAGATTGCTACTCTGCTCCATCAGTGGGTTGTGAAATCACATCAGTGGGATCAACATCCTTTGCTACCGTACTATAGAATGGGTGGGATAGGTGTACATTGCATGAAATTCATATTGTTTTTTGAGCCTTTTCTTTCAATTATGTATGTATATATCATCAAGTAGTGATCTAAAATGTATTTCTAAAATGTACTGTGGGAGACATCCAGTAAAGGGAGAAAAATGTTTGAAATCAGTAGTTTTTAAAGTAAATTACCAATGATGTGTGACTAAAAAGTTAGCCAATCTTGATCTGAATCCATTATAATAGATTAAACTTTACTGACTTTTTGAGAGTCATATCAATAAATACAATTTAGTCTTCTCCATATTTCTGAAATTATATTTTCCTTTTACAGAGTTGTCAGCCAATATAGTAACTAAAAAATAAAAAGCTTTGTTTGTTAAAAAGCAGATCTTAACCTAGGCATTCTATCAACAGTAGATTGTTTTCTGGAGGTGTTAAAAATTACTGTTATGATAGACCTTTCATGTTAATATATAGACTCCCTGAATCTTCAGAACAACAGCAGAGAAAGATGTGCTGTGATGATTACAGTCATAATGACTCTAAGTGCCAGATTTAGCAGTATTTAAGTCATGCTGTTACTTTGCAAATGATACTTAAATATGGTTAAAATACCCTTGGCAGTAGGGATGTTAGATTAAAGACCTTAACACCTGTTTCAGTCTTCCTGATTTTTCTTTCACAAATGTTACTTTTCTAATTAACTTGTAATAACTCCCAAGCATTGCTGTCTCTGGCTATGCAGATGCTTCTAATGTAGAGAAGAGGTTACCAGCCCCGCATCTTCAAAATGCGCTCTTCTCTTGTCTGCCAGGACGGTGATGAGTTGTCTGTGTGTGGTACACTTTCTCGTACCAGATGTCACTTAGGTCCAACACGGTATTCTAGAATTAGAAACCACTCAGGACTTGAAATCAGTGCAGGAGAGTGCCTTCTCAGAATTACCAGGGAAGCTTTTAATACGTTGTGGGCGTTGCTTGAGAATTTGTGTTTTGTTACGTAGTGGCCCTGCAGAGATTATTCCACTTGCCTGCTCTGCAGAGTTTTGAAAGAACCCGAACTAGATTGTGAGTTCTTTGACAGCAGGGACATGCTCCTCTCCCTTAACATTATGGCCTTTGTGCCTGGTATACCTTCTAACAGATGTTGGGCACTGAATATCTGCTAAATGAATGAATGCATCGTTGATTTCATTGACATTTACTTCTCTCAAGGCACCTGCTTGGCTGATTTGAATTGCACAGCATCACGTTCAATAGGGGTATGCCTCTCCCTCCCCCCTTTTAAGAGACAGAGTCTTACTCTATTGCCTGTTGCCCAGGCTGGAGTGCAGTGGTGCAGTCATAGCCTCTAACTCCTGGGCTCAAGCAGTTCTCCTGCCTCAACCTCCAGAGTAGCTGGGACAACAAGCATACCCAGCTAATTTTTTTTTTTTTGTATAGATGGAGTCTTGCTGTGCTCCTAGGCTGGTTTCAAACTCCTGGCCTCAAGTCATATTCCTTGAATTTATTTGTTTCAGTTATCTGCTTAACACAACTGAGGGCAGGATGTACGTCTTTTCATATCTGTAACCTTCATAGTGTCTGACATAGTGTATTGTATATAGCAAGAGCCTAGCAAATGCTTCATGAAGGTATAAATGAATCGGATTGCCCAGAAAGGAACTCTGTAAATGCTTATTGAGTATCCTCTTCATGAAATGAAGCAGACTAGAAAGCTTCTAAAAGAGGTTGTCTCTGTTGCTCAAATTCTATAATCTTGTGATTTAGAAAAATAATTTTGTTGACAGTCCCATAATCTGAGTAATATGTTCTTAAGATGCATGTATAATTTAAGCCTACATGAGGTGCTTTTAAATGGGTGTTGGAAATGAAGCTCAAGGTCATTGGAAGTAGTAAGGCATCTGTGGTGTGAGGACAAGGGATGGTCATGGTTGTCACTTCCAGGACATGAAACTTCCAAGCCAAGGTTTGGGTCTTCGTCGTCCCCTTCACCATCTACACCAGCACCACTTGGAAAGAGAGGCAAGGCTGTCTACTGAAAGTCGAGGCGTGGCATATCTGTTGATGTGCCCGCTTGAATGTCAGTTTGAAGCACTGCCTCTTTCACTATGCACTTCACACTTTTCTCCAGGAAAGGACTGACCTTCACATGTGCATCTTTCTGCCTTTGCAGTTAGGCCCACAAGACTCCTAACTGGGTGTTACCTAGTCAGGAGCATTGTAAACTTGGGGAAGATATGAAGCGTTGTTTCCAGATGTGTGGAAATAAGGTCACGTGAGTCGTGTAGAAGAGTTAGCATCCTTACTCCTTCTACTTTCAAATATTTAAGGTCAGAAGTGTTAAGAAGCAAGATTTGACTTTAGTATTAGGGAGAATTTTTCTGAAAGTTAGAACTCTTTGAAAGGGGCATGGTCTACCTTATATCGTGTGCACTAGTAGTGTTTTTTTGCAAATGATACTTAAATATGGTTAAAATGCCGTTGGCAGTTAGGATGTTAAAGACCTTAAGCATTTTGTGAGGACTGTTATGTAGGATGTTCTTCCCTTAGCTCGAAGTTCAGCTAATATTTCAGTGATTTTCGCAGTAGATGCAAACTCTTGCATAATTAGGTGATGGCTGGTATCCATTACAGTGTAGCATTACCTGACTTAGAAGTCAAATCTTATGCTCATTCAAAAGGTGGAACTTAACAGAAGTAAATACTAGGCACTGAGTTTGACTTTCCCAAATAATGGCACAGTTATTGAATGAGGAAAATGTGGTATAATGGCAGCAAATTTGTTTACTAATGTTACCCCGTGACCAGATTTGTTGGTCAATGAATCAAAACATTAGGTCTGCCAAAAAAAAAAAAAAAACTAATTCTAATAAGCTGTTATCTGGTACTGGATGAATTAATGAACTATTTCTAGAATTATAAATCGGTATTTATATCCCATATCAAGGGAAATAAGTGGCTGCTTAGTGTTGAACCGGCCACACTGGAGTAGCAAATTCTTTAAGATATCATTTTTGAAAAAGAGATGATTTTCTTAAGATACTTGAAGGAAGCATTGACAAAGAGATACAGCGGTAAGATGGCTATTTCAGATTGTGTGGGCCAGGTAGGTTCCTTCTGAGACATGGCGCGTGGACGGTGGAGCCTGGTAAACTAGAGTGGAACACCTCAGCTGAAGGAAAGTTCTGCACTGCCACTGTTTGACTGCACCCACTATCCACCAGGCCAGTGTTGCCAGAGCTACTGTCTCTCAAAAGAAGCCAAGAGTCACGCTTCACTATGAAACTTCAAAATATTGAGCAGGTAAACAAGTGTGTCTGAGGACCAGATGTTCTTTGTCAGTTTGTGACCCCTGTAATGATTGATGTCTTCTGAGTCCTCAGGCCTATGTAGGAATAAAGAAGTCTCCAAGGAAACCAAAGAGAGCTGCCCCTTTTAAAAAAAAGTGGAGACAGGGTCTCACTTTGTCACCGAGGCTGGAGTGCAGTGGCACAAACACAGCTCATTACAAGGTTGAACTGTGCTCAAGTAATCCTCCTGCCTCATCCTCCCAAAGTGCTGGGATTACAGAGAGCTGTGTTAAATACTTGTGGGTTATCAGGTGGAAGACAGATTCGACTTGTTCTTATTCCAGAAGGCAGAACAGGTACTAGTGGCTGAAAGCCGCAGGAAGGCAGATTTTCACTCAGGAAGGCACGAACGATTAGAGCAGGCTAGAAATAGAAGTCTAGGCTGTTGGCTTGGAAATCCTTCTGTTCCTAGAAGGTGGTGTTACACCGATGGTTGATGATGTCATCAGGAGTGCTAGGGAAGGGTCTAGACGAGATGACATTTCAAGTTCCTTTTTATCCTTGGATTCTTGAGTCACCAAGGTCTAGGTCGCTGTTCAACTGTTCTCTAAACCTCACTTTCATGTTCACATATGAGTTAACATCCTCCCATGCTGGGAGAGCCAGTACGTTATTCTTAAACGCTTGGTTTTTCTCTTTGTGTCTACTTATAATATATGAGGGGAACCCCCCAGAAACAGAACTACTTTTTGGAGGGTGGGCCGCTTGTAATACAGTCTTCCCCTACTATTAAGTGTCCTAGGAACCCACTGGCATCAGTGTACCAGCTAGTATTGTTGTGAGAGGCTGCATTCGACTTAAGTGATTTTTTTTTCTTCTGGAGATTCTTTCAGTGAGTTTGCCCATTTCCTGATGGGTGATTTACAAATGCATCTGTCCAAACTGTGCTGAGTGTTCAACAGTTTTTGACCAAAAATGGCATGACCCCTGGCCCCACCCCCCTTGTCACCCGATCTTGCCCCAGGCGGCTTTGTTTCCCTAGATGAAAAAAGTCCTCAAAGGCAGGGGTACCCAATCCCTGGGCCACAGACAGGTACCGTCCATGGCCGGTTAGGAACCCAGCAGCAAAGCAGGAGGTAAGGGTAGGTGAGTGGAGCTCCGCCTCCTATCAGACCAGCGATGGCATTCGTTTCTCATAGGAGAGTGAACTCTACTGTTAACTGCACATGCAAGGGATCTTGGTTGCATGCTCCTAATAAGAATCTAATGCCTGATGAACCCCCCCACCACCACTCCCCAACTGTGTCCGTGGAAAATTGTCTTCCACAAAACCAATCCCTGATGCCATAAAGGTTGGGGACTGCTGCTCAAAGGGAAGTGTTTTGCTGATGTGTAAGAGGAAAACAAAAAATGGCAGAGCACTAAAAAGGCATCACAGTGGGCAAGTTCAGAAACTTCTGAGCAGTGGAAAAAGCTGCTTGATGGGTATGTTGCATCCCATGGAGAGGTCTCTGAAGGTGGCAGACGTGTAAACATGTAAGAATACACAATTTTCTGATAAATAAATTCCAGTTTGGGGGGAATCCCCCCCATATAATATAGGTCCACTGGCTTGTGATTCTTGCTTAAAAATGTCCCTTGCATGTTAAAGAATCATAGCACTCAAAAGCAAAGCTTTAGAATCACGGAAGTTTTGTTCTCCCAGCTACACACAGCTAGAATAGCTTGCTTGCTAGTGCTTTAGCAGCACTTTATTCAGGTCTAACCCAGCAGCTGTCATGGAGGTTTAACACGTTAGCAATGGAGAGTGAACTAAAGATCATTTTTCAAAAAATCTTTAACTGGAATTGTCTTACATTTTAATTATTATTTATTTTAATAGTAAATATATGAAAATAGAGCTCTGATACTCCATCTTTCTTTTCTCAATATGCGTAAGCTTTTGTCAAGAGCTAGTATAGGAATATATTTGTTTTTCTCATAACTCATGTTTTAATGGTTCACAACTGTTTATCCCTTATCAGGATGAGAGTTTATATATTGCCAGTCTAGATAACTCTTGCTCTTCTTTTACTTATAACTATTTTAATTACCTTATAACATACCAGTGCTATAATTTGTATAAAGCTTGCATGGCCAGTGTATATATTCATTTCAGGGTCAGTTATTGTATAGATTCTAGGCACTTAAAAATATATATCTTATTTTTAAAGCCTTATTCAAGAATGTGTGATGTCTTTATTATAGTGTTCTCGAATGTTTTGAGTGAGAACATGTTAATAAACCCACCTCCTTTCCTGAATGTAAGCTCAGTAGTGTACGGCCTGGTGCCACCTGTCAGGAGAGTGCAGACCTGCATTAGTGGGATGGTGTCAAAACTCTCCACCTCCCCTTCCTCACACCCTCCTTCAATTCTTGATCCTCAGGGAGGCTCATTTTGCCTGGCTTGGGAGGCTGAGGGTTGAGGTACTGAATAGGAGGAAGACATGACTGAGAATTTTGAGAGTGATTTTTCTTTTTTTTTTTTTTTGAGTTGGATTCTCACTCTGTCACCCAGGCTGGAGTGTAGTGGCACAGTCATAGCTCACTGTAGCCTCCACCTCCTGGGCTCAGGCAGTCCTTCCTCAGCCTCCCAAGCAGCTGGGACTACAAGCACACACCATGATACTCAGCTAACTTTCTTATTTTTTGTAGAGAGGAGGTCTCACTGTGTTGCTTAGGCTAGTCTAGAACTCCTGGGCTCAAGTGATCCTCCCATCTCGGCCTCCCAGAGTGCTGGGATTACAGGTGTGAGCCACTGCACCCAGCCAGTGAGTGAATATTTTTAAAGGGTTTACCGTCAAGATTTTGCTCCCTGACTTAAGAAGTAATGTTTGGTAATCTTATTTAATTCCACAGTTATTCATTTTGCCAGGCTCTTCAGAAAATACCCAATTGAATAAGATATAAATCTTTAGAAAGCTTCTTTATTCCTTCTATATTCAACCAGATAAGTCTTAAGAAATAAAATAAAAACTACATAATTAATGGAACAATATTAACAGAAAGACAGCAGCCACTTGCTATCATATTAAGGTACAAATGATTTCCTGACTGAATTCATTTATCTACAATCAGTTACGAAAAGAGCAATCATCCGGGATGTCTGCTTTCATAGGGGCATGAGCAGCCTTTCTGGGAGGAGAGCAAATATTAATTGACTTAAATACCTTCGGTTTTTTTTCCTGTATTTGATTTAGTTACTGAATTTTATGATTTTTTTTTCTTTTGGCTTTGTCTAAACCATAGAAAAATGTAATTCTACTGTTTGGATTAATGAGCATTATTTTTAGAATCTTGGACAAATTGTTTCACTAATGAAGGTTCCTCTGTTATAGGTAAAATATTTCATTTAAGAATGAAAAACCAACCTGCTTTAGAATTTGTCTGTATACTCCTGTGTTCTAAGCAGTGAGGTCAAGAAATAAATCTGTCATATTGAGCACTTAATTTCGTAGTCTAACATTATGCTAAGTAATTATTTGCCAAGCAAATTACACTGAAGATGTTGTTTATCATCTTAAACAAATGAAAAAGCAAATTGACCTAACATATTGTGTTAAGTATATAAAATGCCAGTTTGATTTCAGCTGGAGCTAAGGTACTCTTGAAGCTTAGAGAAGTATTTTGACTATGAATTTTATATAAATAAAGCAGTTTAGGTTGTAATTGGTAAAATAGAGCATATTTCACCTCAGTGATTAGATAGATATACTAAGCCATGAAATTTTTAAGTTAGTTTTAACTTCCAATGCATGTTTACTTAACAAGCCTTCTAATAATATTATGAATTCGTTCAGTCATAATGAGTGGATAATTAGAGACAAAATAAGCAATTGTTTCATTCTTTTCTACTTCACCATGTTTTTAACATTTGACTATGGGAAACTTAAATCATATAGAAAGGAGGAAATTAGTATAATAAAGACTTTCCAAATTACATTTATTAACACATGACTATATACTTACCAACCCCCAAATTTCTTTAGATTTTAAAGAAATTTGTTTGAAGGCATCAACTCATTTCCTTGTAAATATTTCAGTTTGTATCACTGTAAGCAAGAATTCATTTTTGTCTTTCAGCATTACTATCCCATTAAAGCAGTTACTTTTTAGTTGCAGATAAGAAGTGAGAACTGCTGGGGCCTAACCAGGTCCTGGTGACATTAAGTGCACCTAGATACCTGGACAGATCACTCAGCTTTTCTCTCCCCTCATCTCTTGTCTTTAAAAAGAGGAGACTAGGGCAACACCCTCGGGTCCCCTCCCACTATAGGAGCTCTTCTGTCCTCTTAATACATCCTGCTTTCTCGCTTAAAAAAATAATAAAAATTTTAAAAATGAGAAGAGGAGATTCAACTAAATTGTCTGAATTCCTGTCTGTCTCTAGTTTCCAGTCCAGCACGTAAAGGGGTTGGAAGCCATCATTCCATCGACAAGTAAAAAACCTAAACAAGCTGAAAAATTAGCACTCTTCTTAGCTGTCGTGGAAGCAAGGTTACAGGGTAAGTAAGCCACCGCCCCCGACGTGGGCGAGACAGGCAGGCAAATACGGAGAGCCGCAGCTTCCAGGAGCAGAAACCCCTGCGGAATCAGTGCCAGGGCGAGAAAGCCGGGACGTCACGAGGAGGTGGGGGCTCGGCGCGCACCAGCCGGGTGAGGAGGCGCGCGGAGGCCCCACTTCCGTGGGCTTCACCTCCAGGCGCGCCGCGGACTCTCCCCGCGGATGTTGGGGAGAGTTCTCTCGGGCGTCCAGCGGGGCGGCGGGGGGAGGAACCGCCTTGAAACTCGCCCGAACATCAGCCCGGAGCAAGGCCCGGCCTCGAGAGCAGCGGTTTCACCAGAGCGTGGACCACCCGAGGGAGGGGAAACACCCACCCAGCCCCTCCAGCCGGCCACTGGGTCCCAGCCCGGGAGGGAGGAAGGGCACTTGCGACGGTCCAGAGGCCTGGGCCAGCTGGAGACCGACCATCGCAAGACCGCGGGGCGCTCCGCCCCCGTCCCGATGCCCGTGGACGGCACGGCGGAGAGAAATCGGGGCGCCGACCGTTGCAGTCGGAGACTGCGGTGTAGACGCCGCGCGCCCACCCTGCTCATCGCGCGACCCCGGCGGCCCGCACGGCCTCCTCGTCCCCGCTGGGGCGGCTCAGGGTGCGTCTTGGGGGCTTCAGCTGCTCTCCTCGCACGCCCCCGAGGCTCGACAGACCGAGCACGTGGAGACCCCGAGCCCGAGCCCGGCTAGCGGCAGGTCCTCCGAGCGGCGCTCGCCGCCACCACGGCGGCCGGCTCTCTCCCGCAAGCGCCACCTCCTGGCCGGAGGCCAACATCACAGCGCTCCGCTGGAGACGGAACCTGGGCTCTGGGGGAGGCCTGCTCCCAGACCCCAGCTCGCTCCCCTTTCCAAGCCACTCCGCCCGCTCGGGATGCCTAGTCAGCGCAGGTGCCCAGCGCAGGACTCCCCCAGCCGGCGGCTGGGACACTCGCCTCCCCGAGGCTACGAGGCTACGTGGAGCCAAGGGAACCCTGCGGTGCCTGCTTCGGCCTCCTGCCGACCTCAGATAAGAAGAAACAGTCTACTCCAATAAGAAGCAACCAGAAAAGTCTTCTGACGATGTTAAAAAACAGTTCTCCAGCACTCCAAAAAGACCACACCAACTCTTCAGCAACGACCCCACGCAAAATGAAATTTTTGAAATCCTGGATATAGAATTCAAAAGATTGACTATAAAATTGATCAATGAACTTACGGGGAAAACTGAAAACCAACATAAAAAATTTTTAAGAACTCTTCAGGACATGGATGAAAAATTCTCCAAAAAGACAGATACCTTATAGTTGGAGACTCCAACACTCCTTTATCAGAAATAGATCCAGTAGGCAGAAAAGTAGTAAGGACATAGTTGAACTCAGGAATGCCTTAGTGAACTGAATGTCATTGAAGTCTTTTGACTATTTTATTAAACAGCAGCACAAAACTTATGCACCGGGATAATCATATCCTGGCCCATAAAACACATCTTAACTAACTTAAAGGAATAAAAATCATACAGTGTCTGTTTTCAGATCACAGTGGAATTAAACTAGAAATCAATAACAGAAAGATAGATGGAAAATTCAAAAATACTTTGCAGTGAAACCACAGGGTTATAACTAATACATGGGTAAAAGAAAAATTATCAATGAAAGTAAAACATATTTTGAACTGAATAAAAGTGAAAACTTAACAAAATGGGATGCAGTGAAAACAATACTTAGATGGAATTTGTAACATTGAAAGCACAGATTATAAAATAAATATCTAAAATCAGTAATCTAAGCCTCCCCCCTTATAAAACTAGAAAAAGAGAAGTAAATTAAATAAAGTAAGCAGAAGAAAAGAAATTAACAAAACGAGAGCATAAATCAATGAAATTGTAAAAAGGAAATCAGAGAAAATCAATAATACTAAAAACTGGTTCTTTGAAAAGTTTAATTAAATCAATAGACCTCAAAAAAAAAAAAAGGACACAAATTACTAACATCAAAAATGAAAGCAAAAACATCACTGCAAATGCCATGGACGTTAAAAGGATAATAAAGGAGTAGTCTAAACAACCTTAAGCCCTGAGATTTGGTAGAAAAGGGACCAATTTATTGAAAGACACAATCTGCTAAAACACACAATCTAAATAAGCCCATATATATTAAAGAAATGGAGATGGGACAAGTGGGCTCTTGGAAAAACTAATCCGTTTGCTGTCTTTACGGGAAATTAGAAGTTGGAGAGTAGAAATAGAAATTGAATTAATAACTAATAACCTTCCAAAAGAAAAAGCACCAGGCCAAGATTGGTTCATGGGTGAGTTCTACTAACATTAAAAGAAGTTATGGCAGTTCTCTGTAGTCTTTTCCAGAAGCTAGAAGCAGAGAAAATATATTCTAACTTATTCCGTGAGGTCAGCATCATCCTGATACCAAAACCAAAGATACTGCAAGAAAATAAAACTGGAGACCAATAAATCTCATGAAAATAGGTACAAAAATGTTCAACAGAATATTAGCAGATTGACTCTAACGATATGTAGAAACAGTTCCACACCGTAACCAAGTGGGGTTTCGTTTATTCTGGATGTGGGAGGCTGGTTCATCATTCAGAAATGTAATCCATGCCATAAACAGTCTACAGAAGAAAAGTTTGCACGATTATGTCAGTAGATGCTCAAACAGCCTTTGACAAAATTCAATACACACTCATGATAACAACTTTCAGCAGACTAGGAATAGAGGAGAACTTCCTCAACTGGATATGAACAACTTCAAAAAAACCGACATACTCAGTGATAAGAAGTGAGAAGCTTTCCTGCTATCAGAAACAAGACAAGGACAGCCCCACTGGCCACTCCCTTACAGCATTACACTGGAAGTCCTAGCTGATGAAATATGACAAGAAAAGTGGAGCAAAAAGGTATACTGATTAGAAACGATCATCTATTTAGAAAATCCAAGAGATTCAACATAAACTCCTGGAACTAATAAGCAATTATAGCAAAGTTGTAGGATATAGAATTACTGTACAATTGTCTATTGCTTTCTATATATCAGAAATGAAAAAGTGGAATTTAAATTTGAAACACTATACCATTTACCTTAACCACCCTAAAAAATGAAATATTTAGGTATAAATCTCACAAAATATGTTCAAGATCTATATGATCCAGACTACAGAGCTCTAATAAAAGCAGTCAACGAGGAACTAAATAAATGGAGAGAGATTCCATGTTCATGGTTAGGAAGACTCAATATCATCATATTCGTTCTTCCCAGTTTGATCTATAGATTCAACACAGTCTCAGTCAAAAGCCTGGCAAGTTGTTTTGTTGACTGACAAATTGATTGCAAAGTTTGCTCTTCATGATTTATTATCAAGTAACATAATGAATAGCTCAGTTTCAGTCAGAGCCGCTGATGACCTCTGTGATACAGTGAGAACCTGCTTAGATGAAGGAGCACATTCATAATGGTTAGTAGTAGGAATGTATTCTGGAAAGGTTAGATTTTGAGATTCAAGTCCTTTGAATGAGGGACTGGACTGAAGCAGTCTATGCAGTGCTTAAGAACATAGACTCTGGTTGCAGACTGCCTGAGCTTAAGTCCTGCATCCACCACCTTATAACAGTGTGACCTTAGGGCAGATCTCTTAACCTCTCTTTGCCTTGTTCCTCATGTGTCAGATGGTGATAGTAAGACTACCCATCACATAGGGCTATAAGAAGGATTCAGAGTTCATCCATGTAAAGTTTTTACAACAGTACTTTGCCCACATTAAGCACTTGATATGTTGGCTCTAATGCTTGGTGGTGGTGATGTCATTTTATAGGTAATAGTCCACAAGTTTCCACGTATTAAGAATCAGGTAAGGAGTTTGTGAAATGCTGGATCTTCTTGTGAGAGTTTTTGACTGAGTGGCTTCAGATTTGGCCAGTGTATCTTGACAGATACTTGGGTAATTCTGCTGTAGGTAACCCACAGTCCTTACTTTGAGAAACTGCAGAAGATACTCTAGAATCATTGGTGACTTTCCAACAGTGGAAGTGGGACATGTGGTCCCTTGGGAAATCTAATCGGTTTTCTGTCTTTTCAGGGAATTAGAAGTTGGAGAGTAGAAATAGAAAGATTTTGAGATGGGAGTTTGAGTTATGACAGAGAAAGTTGTGATAGGCTTTGGTGTATAAAAAGAACAAAAACACTTTATGACTTTGAGCCTTTTGACTCAAAAAGAATGAATGGTTTTGCTGAAAGGACAAGAAAAAGTCAGAACGAGAAGTCTGTTTGTTGAGGATATGTTTTGTTTAATATGATTAAGGTTCACTTGGGGCCATACCCAAGTGAGCCACTTAAAGATACTTACCTGAAGTGTTCTCCAGCAGGGAGAGCCGGAGAAGTGTGGTAGGCTGTCTAAACGAATGGTTGCCACCAGCCAGCCTCCCCTTTTCTCAGAAGAATGCCATGTGTATGGTACACTCTATTTACTAAACATTCTCTGATGTATCTTGAACTGTGGTGTAAATCAGCTGTAATTTTCTTGTCCTTTTCTTAAATTATGTAATAATATTTAACAGCTATCTTACAAGTTACATAAGAGACTTACAGATTTATCATCATTCCTGACTTATCTTTAGATCTCCTCTTTAAAAACACAAGATAGAGCTTTGCAGTAAGAATAGAATAGTGTAAGCAGGGTTTTTTTTTAAGTCTCTGAAAAATGCTTTACTTGCCTTTATTTGAGTTACTTACCCCAGCAAGCTGGAAATCAGGTGCTTGAGTTTGGTTGTTATGTTATCATAAATAATGACATTTTCAGAAATGCAATTATGTGATTGTGAAAATAAAGCTTCAGTATTTAGGGATTTAAATTAACTCAAAATATTTTCAATGAGAGTGTGGCCAAGTTGGCCCACATACTGCAAAACAAGCTGATCAGTAGTAAGAAAATTATGATGTGACCTGTCTTAAGACTTATGTAGAAAATTATGGTGTGAGATCACAGACAACTTGTATGAAGCCACCTTTATGTAATGATTTAACTGAAAAACATGTGGGCAGACCCTGCTAATCATGATCACACAGTAATGTACAACTTTCCGACCAGAAGATTAGGATAAATCAGCTATACCCAGAAATCCGCTTTTCAGTAATTTATGTAAAGTACTTCCTGTGTTTTATCAAATATAGTAATTATATCACAGTCAAATTCTGAAATGGTATATATACATAGAGAGAAAAAAGCAGCAGCACCTTTGATTATCCTAATTTAGAATAAATAATTTTTTCTTAATGACTTAGTAATGCTTTAAGTTTGTGGGCTGAAAGGGGCCATAAAGTGCAAATGACTGTCTATTTGTATGAACATTCTTCATGTTTAACAAGCAAAAAGTGACATGAAAGGAAAAGCTAGAAATTATAACAAACAGTATCAGCGTTTAAAAGCAAATTTCTAAAAATGATGATCGCACTATACTTTAAACAGACTTTTTCTGCATCAAGTCAGATGGTTTTTAATTTTTTAATATTTAGAGGGGTTTTATTATGCAAGTGCATATATCAGCATATCAGTTATACCTTTCTGTTGATAAATTGCTGCTATAAACCTCTCCACAATACTTACTGGTTCTTTTTTTTTTCTTACTTTCTTGTCTCAAAAAGTTTAGTGCTTGAGAATGATACTTAATGTTACTCTGTCGCAATTTAGTTGTAGTTTACTCGGTTTTATTTCCCAATTAATTTTGAATATTTCTTGTTCAAATTAGGTTTATTTAATGGACTTGCTAAACATACTTCTGCCTACCTAGACCTATAGAGATTCACGTTATGGATTCAGTTCCAGATAACAGTAACACATAGACTTCTTTCCTATTACTTTTTTTATTGTAGCTGATAATGAAGTTAACATTTTAATAATAAACCAATACTTATATCAATATAATACCATTAATATTAATATAATTCATAGAAATATTAATATAATACTTATGTGTGTGTTTCCTTAAGAATAGACATTGTTAGGCTGGGTGCAGTGGCTCACACCTGTAATCCCAAGCACTTTGGGAGGCCAGAAGTTGACCAGCCTGGGAAACATAGTGAAACCCTGTCTCTGCAAAAATATAAAATTAGCCAGGCATGATGGCACATGCCTGTAGTCTCAGCTATTCAAGAGGTTGAGGTGGAAGGGTCGCCTGAGCCCAGCAGGTCGAGGCTGTGGAGAGCCATGATCATGCCACTGCACTTCAGACTGAGCAAGAGAGTAAGACCCCAACTCAAAACAAACAAACAAAAAGAATAGACATTGTTTGATAGCATGATAAAAACAATTCATGATTAAGCTGCAACTGGGTATTAGGCTGAGGCATAAATTTGTAGCGTTTGTTTTGGACATGGCGACACTGTGGTGTTGGGAGTTTATTGTTTGTCATTTGTCATGTGGAATGACAGTGTTGTGCTCCTGAATACACCTTGCATTTTGCAGATTTGAAGAAACTTAGTGCTGTTTGTGGGCTAAAGGAGATGGAGTGTCAAGTGGAAAAAACGGAACACTTCCACAGGTACTTCTGTTTGAATTTAGCAGAGGAGTCAAGGCAGCGGGGGCGGCGCGAGACGTCCGTGCCGGGTCTGGGGAGAAGGCCATTGGGAAAGCGCGGCCGGAAAAGGGTGTTGGCGTTCCAAAGAGGGCCACTGTGACCTGAGTGAGTCTCCACATTCAGGAAGACCATCAGGCTTGATGAAGCCCATTTAACCCACAGTGACCCATGTCAGTCAAGCCGAGAATTGCAAATGTGATGAGCTGTGGCAGTCAACCTCCTGCAACATTTGCATTCCACGGCAAGTGAGAAACGCTATGAACGTATGCATGAGCC
Organism: Tarsius wallacei; assembly: GCA_963574415.1. Classification (NCBI taxonomy): domain Eukaryota; kingdom Metazoa; phylum Chordata; class Mammalia; order Primates; family Tarsiidae; genus Tarsius; species Tarsius wallacei. Next base: position 30,645 of record CAUYQG010080510.1, read on the forward strand.
CAATATATGAACACTAAATCTTCAGCTTTTGATGCCTTTAACAGATACTCTATTCATAGATGTAATAAGATGCTAACAGGAGCAAAAAATAAATATTGTTCATTCACTCAACAAATAATTATTGAATACCAATTCCTATATGTCAGGCACTGTTTTAGGCACTTGGGATACTGCAGGTCTTATTTTTATGAGTGTATCTTTTCCCTAAATGAGTTTTTCTGTATTATCAAATTACTCCTCTATAAAGATTAGAACTAACTTTATGATAATAAACTGAAGCATAATCACAAGTTGATTTTTAAAAAATGAAAACACTGAAAATCAGCTGCTGAAATCCTATTGTGTGTGAAGCTAGGATTCTGTTTTATGGGTGGATCTAGGTAAATAGTGATAGCGTTCATAATGAAATGCTTGAATGCAGGAGACTGCTCTTGGCCAGTGTCTGTAGTCTGTGGGTTTTGAGCATGTTGGCACTATGAATTGGTTGTTTTTAATTTTTAAAAAATAAACTGAAGCCAGTCTCGGTGGCTCAACCTGTAATCCCTCGCTTTGGGAGGCTGATGTGAGTGGATTGCCTGAGCCCCCGGGTTCGAGACCCACCTGGGCAACTTGGCGAGATCTCATCTCTACAATATATCAAAAATTAGCTGGGCGTGGTAGTGTGCACCTGTAGTTCCAGCTACTTGGAAGGCTGAGGCAGAGGGATCACCTGAGCCTAGCAGGTCAAGACTGCAGTGGCTAGGAGCGGCCACTGCACTCCAGTCTGGGTGACAGAGTGAGACTCCAACTCAAAAATAAATAAATAAATAAATAAATAAATAAATAAAAAATAAACTGATGCAGAGTTTTTATGGGCTGTTGACATCTTATTGGCTTTAATTAACCAGACGATGTGATATCTCAATGTTGTAAGTACCAGGCAGTATTAAGGAATGAAGAAACAGCTTGTCTTTTAAAAAAAAAGAAAAAAACTAACAACAAAAACCCTGAGCCAAGTTTTGGGTTTGTTTAATACTCCCAAGCTATTCAGCTAAGGAAAGACTTTTAACAGAATGAGAATGAATGAAAAAGTTGCTCATCAGGGGTCTCCTTTTGTAAATTTCCAACTCTTGAGAAAAGCTAATTCATAGAAGTACTTTGTCTTGCTTTTCCCCAAGATGTAAAATATGGGAATACTTACAGACTAAGAAAGGTAAATTTTAAAGCTACCCTGTTTGTAAGAGAAAAAAATAACGCATTTCCTTTTTTTCTCATTTGCGTTTAAAATAAATTTGGAATATATGTAGCTATTTTATTTGAACATACAAGCATAAAGATTTCCGATAGTCTGCAGTTAATATGCACTGTCTGAAGCAAATGGACTGGACGGAGTGCTGTTGCTGTTGGAGGCAGAGTTAATGCTTTTGAGATCAGCTAATACACTTAACTGTTGTCTTTGAGCAGTGGGTGTTCTGCATATTTTTATTACAGGCTTTATTACTGTGCAGTTTTCTTACATGTTAACAATAATCTCCTTTAAACTAATGCTTAGATATTTATTGAATGTGATAGCCAAAGGGCTGTGCTTTAAAGGTACATCAAAAAAGACATTTTCAAATACAGCATCCAGTTGCTTATTGAATAACATAACCTAGATTGTGGTTTATTGTAAATTTTATAGTAACTAATATTTCAATTTCAGACTAGAATTCTGAGGAGAACACAGTTTGCATCCCCAAAATGACACAATTATACATCAGCTCTACTAAACAAGACAGAATTTAAAGTGAAAAGATTCTAAGTACAAGAAAGATACTCAGATAATCGCCTCCTGTGTGTCCCGAAGGGCCTCAGCTATGCTACATGTGGCTATATTCTTTTCCTGGTTTTTGATAGCTGTACACTTTCATTTTAATATGAATATATGCTAGAGTGTATACTTCATAATTTCCCGCCTCTGTAAAATACGTAAATACACAAGCTTGTATAAATTAAGTAACTGCATACAAATTGAAAGGCATAACATGTGCTGCTGAGTTCAAGAAACGTTGGTGCTTTGGGTGTGTGTTTAAACAAGTAGTTGCAATTAAGATGTAGAAAGAAGAAGAAACTGAAGAAAAGAAAATTCTCCCAGGGTAGAGCTTTATTAGCTCCATTTTTCCTCTTGTCTCTTATCTGAAGCAACCAATTTTTTTTCATTTGCTTAAAAATAAAACACTTGCACACAGAATGTTAGCTTATTAATAAGCCTTTTATTGCCATAAATTACTGCATCATTTGCATATCCAGATTCCGAGAATCAAAGTACAGTTCAACCAAGTGTTCAGTGTCTTGAAAGCACCCTTGCTTTCATGTCTACTTACATGATTTTCTCAAAACCCTTGTAAATTCTCCTTGTAATTGTTTTTTGGTGACTGGAATTAAGTTATTTCTAATAAATAAGCCAGATTGCTTTTTAAACCAAATCTGACCGTTCTGTCATTTATATCCCCACCTATTGTTTCAAACTCTATTATTTTAACTTTATGCATTTTAAGTGAATAGTAATAGTCGTGGTAATGGGCAGGTAATTGGGTAAGATTGTATTAGTAGAACCGAGAGTCTGGCACTGGACTAGGCACAGTGTTCACAGCCTGCAGAGTAAATGCTGTAACCCTAGTTGACAGAATGAAAAGCTTGGAGATGAAAGATAAGTTACACACTCAATACGTGGCATTTTGATCACTTCCTACTCACTGCTTTGATGAGGGAAGATTCCCGCCATAGGGCTGTGGTGACGGCTGAACACACAACACCTGACACTTTACACGGGCTCCCATGTACTCACAGCTCAGGCAAGGAGGACACTGCAGGCCTCATGGGGCCACATGGGGTTGCACTTGGAAGCAGGAGACGGTGCGAGCCCGTGGGAGGCAAGCTGTGTAGCACCAGGAGGGTGGAATGTCCCCCAAAAGGATGTGATCGGCTTGTTTCAAGAATTCCTCAACTGGCAGGGAACTGGGACCTCCTACCCAGGATTCGCAGGGCCTGCGCCTGGCCCCTTGGGAGGAGGACTGTGCAGCCCCAGGCCCTCATCCATGAGAACAGAGCTGGAGGAGACATGTGGGTTAGGCCATTCAGGGACTTCCGGATTTCACCGTGTGTCAAGGCAGCACACAGCACCGAACCTTTTATTTTATCTGTCACACCCCAGTGCTCTACTGGAGTCCTGAGTGTGGGCTTTCTGACTGCTGCGCCCATGTTCATCCCACAGTTGATGACATCTCCTCCTCTTGCAGGGATCACATGCTCATGTTTCATTAGTAACTGAGTACTTTTCTTCCACTGGGCATTTCTTTGTCCTGTTCTCATAAGAATTCATACGCTGTGTCGCATCTGCTGTATTCTCATTCAAAACCTGAGCACTGTCGTTTGGAAGACAAGCTGAGGACTTGTTTTCCTTTTCCAGGGAATAAGAGCATAATTGAATCATATCTTGATTTAGTGATTTCTTCCACACGGGAAATTTTGTCTTTCAAGAATTCTGTCCTCCCTCCCCAAAACAAAATACTGTTTCCTCGTTGCCTGTGTTATTTTCCTTAGGACTTTTTAACGTCTACAGCCGTGAAACTGGCACACCACAAGTCTGGCATCTTGTCTCTCCAGCTGGGTCTCCCACACTGAACCTTCACCGCCACCCCTGCACACAGTGACACCACCCCTCTCTTGATCTCTGTTAGGAAATACTTTGCGTAATGAGAGGGAGGGAGGGAGTGGGGAGAACTGAAGAGCTGATTCTGCCATGAGACTCTTACGGTGGAGAGCAAGAAGCGGAGTTGCACACTGCAAAGGTAACTGAGTGCATGTGGAGCCCACAGCCCTGATGCAGGCCCGCCGGCCATCTGCGCCTGGCCTCTGCCCACCTCTGCCGCCTTCCTCCCTTTCCCTCGGCTCTGGCCACATTGGCCGCCCTTCTGCTTCTGCACCACCAGGCTTTTCCCACCTCAGGGCCCTTCCCCTTGCAGTATACTTGGCTTGGAAAGCACTCTTTCTCCAGGTCTCTTTCCAAGTGCTGCCTGCAAGGAGAGTCCTTCTCTGCCCATGCTACCCCAGACTGGCCCTGTTGACTTTTCCGTGCGTAGCCATCTCCATGCCAGCACTTACTACCTGTGCAGTTTCCAAGATACTTAGTTTATCTGTGCCACAGTTTGCTAACTTATAAAATGTGAATATTTTAATAGATTGGGTTGTGTGAGAGTTAAATGTATCAGTACATGTAAAATGTTCATTGGAAGCGTCCCTGGCATGTAGTGAGTTCCCAGTAAACACAATCAGTTTCTAACCGTCTCTTCATTGTTAAAATTGAAAGTAGTAGTCTGAGCCAAAGGTGTGAGGAGTTCCACAAGGGGCAAAACCCCTGAGGCCCTGAGTTGCCATGAGGGTGGAATCCAACGTCTTCGGCCACCTGGCTCCATCGAGTCTTCTGTGTTTCCCTCGGACAGGGACCCCCCCTCCTCCTTTGGGTTTTGGTGCCCTTTTGGTTTTTCTTTCACAGTGCTTTAAGCTGTGTGTATTTTTTCACAGAAAGAATGGTTCTGCAGTCTGGGAGCATTGTGCCTGTGCACCAGGGGTCCTCAACCCCCAGGCCATGGGCGGCTCCCGGTAGCAGTCTGTGGCCTGTCAGGAGCCAGGTACACAGGAGGCGGTGAGAGGCAGGCGAGCGAGGGAAGCTTCCTCTGTATTTACGGCTGCTCCCCCCGTCACCGCCTGAGCTCCACCTCCTGTCAGGTCAGCGGTGGCATTAGATTTCCATAGGAGTGCAAACCCTATTGTGCGTTGCACATGCGAGGGATCTTGGTTGCGTGCTCCCTGTGAGAATCGAACGCCTGCTAATCTGAGGCGGAGCTGAGGCGGTGCTGCTGGCCTTGAGGAGTGGCTACGGGTGCATTAACATTTGATCCCCGCATCCCCCTACCCCTGGTCTGTGGAAAAATTGTCTTCACAAAAAGGTCCCTGATGCCAGTTAACACTAGCAGTGAGGTTTGACTGCACAGAGACCACGATGAATCAGTTGCTTGAAGTGTAACCCTATCAGTGCAGTTCAGTTGTACAGCTGCATCTGGTAGCAGGCTTTAAGGCAGAATCCAATCACTTATTTTAGTCTGCCTGGCCTACCCATTCTTTTATTTACCACTTCCATCCACCTTCTTTTTTTATGGTGAGTTGTGTAATCATTTCATTTATATATTGCAATATAATAATAATAGAAGCAAAGTGCACAATGAATGTTATGTGCTTGAATCATCCCTAAATCACCCTCCCCACTCCCATACCCCTCCACCCCAGGTCCGTGGAAAAATTGTCTTCCACAAAACCTGTCCTGATGCTAAAAAGGTTGGGGACTGCTGCTATGCGCAGTGTGTATAAAGGAAAAATTCAGAGATTGCATGAAATCAACAAGTTTAAAACACTGTCAGTTGGGACGATGGGCACAGTGGTACCAAAGAGGCAGGACTGGAAATGGCCAAGTGGGAACAGTGAGGGGTCAGCCACCGTGTGGTCTTAAGTCGGCTGTGGGGTCACCTTAATTCAGCAGCACTGGATGAGCATCATTTCATGCCAGTTCTGAGCGAAGACTGTGAGAGCGCAAGCGTGAACCAGTGCCGTTCCCAGAAAGCCGTTTGGTTGGATTCACACGGGCCTTCGGTGAGGGGCGGGAAGCGTGTGGTGTCTAAGGCAAGCTTCCGAAGGAGCTCGAGTCAAGGCGCAGTGCTGGGAAGGCCCAGGACTCAGACTGTCTAGAAAAAAGGTTTCCTGATGCTGGAGCGAGAGGAAGGAAGGCTGAAGGGTGAGGCCCAACTCAGGGAGGACTCAGGGTGCCAGAACTAGGACGTGGCTTCATTCTATAGGAGTCTGTGGAAGGTTTGAACAAAGGGCTAGCAGAAGCAGTACTCAGAATCAGAGAATACATTTCTGTCTTTTTTGTGGTGTTACAAACTCCTTGAGTCTAAGTTTGAAAAAGTTTGAATTGAAAGGAACAAATGTTCTAAAATTATATGCCAGGCAGTTAACAGTAGTCATACAATTTTGAGCTTTTGTTAGCTGGTACTAAGTAAATTTTAAAGCATTGTGATAGGCAATTGGTGACAGTTTAGTCATGTACTCTCTGTTGAGTCATAATTAGAGTTTGAAATGTTTTCCCGTTTATTACATCTTATGTATCATGAACTTGATGTGTGCTTGAAGTATTTACTGAATTACACCTTGCTTCGTGTGGTCCATCCCACATGTAAATGGAAAAGAGAAACTTAACATTGTCCATAAATGGAAACATTTGGGTCCTGCTGTATTCAGATTGAAGCCATAAAAGAATCAGAATGTCTTCTGCTTATCCCACCTCCTCTTAAAAACACCCTGAAAGACCAAAAAAAAAAAAAAAGAATCAGAATGGCTGTAGGTTTATGATAGTCAGATTTACCACCATAGCTACAAAGTTTCTGACAACCACATACTGACATTTTTATAAGGTTTGTAGTTTCTTTGCAAGCATATGTGAATACTCAGCACACTATATAATGGTTAACTATTGTTGTCTTTAAGGAAGGCCTGATTATTATTAAATTTACCCCCTAATAATTGAGTGACTGTTTTTATCAATAAGGAAATCTGAGTAGATTATGAAATTTAAAATGGAAACTCAATAATTTTTATAAATAGTTTGATCAAAAGAAATCTTTTCTATTTCTTGACATTCCGTTTATGATATTTTGCTTTTAACATGTCGTTTAAAAAAAGCCACTGTTATTCATATAGAGTACTTGTGGAGAACATGGCATTCTGTCCCCTCATGCATATCCTCGTGTACACTGCAAAAGGAAACCAGGTGACTACTTTGCTTTCGGATTTGTCACCACACATTATGATCTGGCAGAGGCCAAGGGTCCAAGGACCGAAGGAGTAGAGTGTGTGTCAGGGTACCTGTGCCAAGGAGTGCTGCCGGCCTCCGAGGACGCCTCCCTCCAGGTCCGAGCCCTAGAATTGTGCGAGGGGTCCTCATGGGGAATGGATTGAGGTAGACCTGGGAAATGGAATTGGAATTTAAAGGGAGCCCTGGTGGTGGCTAGCTGCCCCACCCTCTAGTACCCAAGAGAGGGTGAGAGGGGGTCTCAGGGGTCACGTGCACTCTGGAGTGAGTCATACACAGTCTGGCAGTTCCCTTTCTCCAGCCTGTCTCCATCTCCACCCCTCAGGCAGCTAGGACCCCCATCATGTGACGTCAGCTTTTGAACATGGAAAGATACATGTACTGTTATTTTAATGTGCGTAAGCCATCAGCCAAAATGCACTGTTTCCCAGTCCATCCTCCAGCCCGATGTGTAACTAAGGTACCACGGACCTCTCATTGATGAGCCCGTTTTGTCTTTTAACTTACCCAGTTTGAGCTTCCCTGGGCATGAAACCTACCTGATAGCCACAGTTTATTTGAAAAAAGAGCCTTGATGAAAGCAGAGAAGCTGTGCGTGTTAAGTCTAGACATTCTTATCTTTTATATCAGTCCCTAACAAGATGTAAAATACCGACCTGCATTATCTCCACATTGACATTTCCACCTCAGAATCTCTCAGCAGACCCGGGTTCACACTGTTTGAACAGAAGTCTTTCAGCATCAAAAGAGAAATGTGTGTTTCTTGACAGAAAGGAAGTGGTCACAGATCATGCCAGCAAACAAATGTGCCAGGCTTTGAAATGTTAGAGCCGTTTAGGTAAGATACTGAGATAAAGTCAGATCAGCCTAAATGTTCCGGACTTGTTAAATTGATTTGTATACTGCTTAGAAATTTCACTTTTAGGGAAACAGTTTTCAGATTTTAAATAACTGTAAAGACCTGTGCTATTGTTTGACTTGGGTTTTTCTTTTTTTCTTTAGTAAACAAAGGTGGGTAACCCCCTCAGGTCCCCTCCACTGTGGGAGCTTTTCTGTCCTCAATAAATACTGCTTTCTCGAAAAAAACAAAGGTATCCTGAAGGCACTTCCCGCACATTCGACCCAGGCTGCTTTGCCCTTTCTTCCTGTGACTGGCCCTTGTTGACTCCAGCAGCTAGCTGCGTGGTTAAGTCAGGCAGGTCGTCCTCTGCTGAAACAAGCACAGGAAACTTGAAACACCTAGAGGGTATTTTAAAAATCCCCTGCCACTGACACTTTAGTTAGAATTCTAAAGAGAGAACAGACTGGCTGCTGAGCTCAGGGTGCACGTGCTGGAGTTTTTCGGCCAAGTTTCAAGCCACTGAAGTAAGTCGTCTGACCTTGTGGTGTGTCGGTTGGGCATTCTGAAGCTTCAGATGAAAACTAATATCCACTCTGGTGTTGGTCAGCAGCAGTTGTGCCTGTCAAGTGAATTAGCGCTGGTGGAAGGGCATTGGGCTACGTGAGCACAGCTCCGGAGAACCGGAAAAGGGAGTTGGTGTGTGGAGGACATGCCACTGCCTCCGAGCAGGGAGACGCATGGCTGGGTTCCTGCAGAGAGACACAGTCCTCATCAGAGGAGCCACGGCCTTGGTCTTGCTGGCATATGTGACATGCAGCTTTGCTGATACGTAACATGGGTTCTAGCTTATTTTTAAGTTATAGTGTATTCAGTATAGCTTTATGTGATTGTTTTTGAAAGGCAGTTAATTGTACAACACTTGAGGTGATATTATAAGGTAAAGATTTTAGATATGCCATGTTTTTAATTACCAAAAGCAGTGGCGGAAAAGAAAACTCTCCTCTTGGGTCCTTTGAAACACATTTACTGTTGCTGTGACACTTAAACATTCAAGGACATTTCATACTTATTTAATACTTTAAGACTGTTATTACAAGGTATTGCTTTGTAATTTAATTTGAAGTTCCCTGGTGTTCATATTGTTACTTATAAATTTAGATTTTAGTTCCTTGACTTATATATTGGTTCTTATAACTTTGGACTTAAATATGGCCATTGTAATACAAACTACAAAGACAAAACCTTTCTGGGAGTAAAAGAACATAAGTGTATTTTAATGAAGACCTGGAGTTTTGTTATACTCTTTAAACATTAGTGACAATAGCCCAAAGAATATTGACTGAAACAGATAGGAAGTCAGGCAAAACTGATTTTTTAATTTACACCAAACTAAATAAACTAAAGAAAAGTTTTAATGAACTTTAAGAACACCAAAACCATTCCGAATAAATAAATCAACTACTGCAGCTGATGGATATAGAGAATTAATCCCCCGCGCCAGCCCCCACCCCCCCAACTGTCTGGCTTCTTGTAAGAGAATAACATTATTTCATACCTTAGTCTTGTGATCAAGTTTTATGGAAGGTTTATTTTCTGATCCGTGGTGTTCATAAAGACATAAACAAAGCATTTCTGAGAACTCCTGTGCCCCATATGTAAGGGGAAAAGTGTAGTTTTAAGTCTGCTGCATTAAAGGGCCTTGCACAAGGTACTGAGCTTTCTGTGTTGCTTTTTCTGTATGATCTTCTTGTAAAAGTTTGTTTTAAGAGCTTTTTTCCTTTTCCTTTTTGATGTCAAAGGCTTTTTTACTCCAAAAGAAACCTTCAGAAGGTAGGTCTGGCCTGGTCATCCTTCCCTCGGTGGCACCACCAGTTGGCCCTCCAGAGAGGCACAGGAGGGGGTCTGGCCCCTGGGGTATGCTTCCTCCCCTGAGGCACAGAGCTGCCTGGCGACTCCCCTCAGAGAAGCGCAGTTTGAAAAAGCTTCCTCTACCGCACTTTTACTTGCATATTATATGGCTTTTTTTGATAATGCATCATATCACATATCCATAGCAGTCAGGATCAAACCAGATTTAGTCATTTAAAGCGACAGTTTATTCGCTATGTATTCTCTCTGTGCCCTGCTAACTCCCTCAAGGTAACAGCAGACTTTCCAGTCTTCCATCCACCTCTCTGGCCACTCCACAGTCTTTCTTCTTTTCTGACCATTGGCCTCCTCATGGCCATTGATGGCCTAGTGGCCCTCTTCTCTTCTCTGTCTTCTTCTCTGAGTGAACTCGTCTCTGCCTGTGGTTTCCGTTACCACTTCTGAATTCCAGAGGAGTGCCCTTTGAGTAATCATAAAGATACTACAGACTATCAGGTCTGTCTTAGCTTAGTCCCCCTAGAAAAAAGAGCCTGAACCAGAGGGGCCCGTGCTGTTGATTAGGGAATACAGTCCCAAGAGTAGGCGAAGGACAAGGAAAATGTCATTGGTAGAGCCAGCATTTGGATACGCTGTTGAGTTATCTGTCACGGCTCAGTCCTGTATGATCATTCCTGAGAACTCTTATAACTGTATTCTAAATACTGTGCATTGTGAGAGGAGGAAGGGTTTTTCCACAAGTGTCTGTGTCCCACTGGCCAATGATTCACCCTGTAGTACATTTACACCTCCACATTCCCAGGTAGCTCACAGACTGATGCAAGTGTGGGGATCCAGGCAGGGTCAACACAGATGCCACAGAGCATGGGCAGGTGCTGTCCTGCAGGCCTGAGGCCAGACACTGTCAGATTATGCCTCTGTGAAATAGGTGCTGGCAAGCCAACTGGAATAAGGTGCAGGTGAGGCTGAGAGGACCTCAAGTGGGGTCCAGTGTGAGGCATCCCTTTGCCCCCGGCATCCAGGCCTGCCTACATGGGACCTAGTTTCCGTACTGCAATTTTTGTGAAATTAAGATGCTCTCACTTCTTCTCCGAGGCCAGAGGTAAAAGTGCAGTCAGTAACTGAATCTCCTTCGTGGGAGAGCCCTGCCATAAGCCTCCTAAAAACTTCAGGCAAGGGGGGTAGAGAAGCAAATTGCAGTCCTGTCTGCTGCCATTGACCCTGGAAATGTAATTGATATGCTGCATCTTCTCTCATTGTAGATTTCCTTTGCCATTAGCTAGTATTTTTAGACAGCTTGCATTGCTTGCCTGCTGAGTTAAAAGCTGACTTAGGTCTCTCAACTGTCTGAGCCCTTCGTTGCCTTGTTTTTGCTGAGCCACAGTTGCTGAAATTTCCCAGTTATTGTTTTCACTGACCATGGACACCTCAAGAGTTACCCCAGTGAGCCCAAGTTCTCGACATTTTCCTTCCTTTCCCATTGCGTCACTGCAGCCTTTGCTTCTTGTGGTAGTCAGGATGGAAGATCCCTAGCAGTCACCTGACTCCCTTTTTTCTGCTGGTGTACTGGCATGAGGAGCCTGAAGTATCCAGGCAGTAGTCAGACTTTCAAGCTTAGTGGAGCTTGTATGTGTCCCCTGGAGGAAACCATCACCCCCCGCCCCCAGGGGAGTCAAGACCTCTGCCTTAGTCATGACTCAAGTTGCATGGGTGGGAAGCGCACATTTCACAAGTAGGTCAATTCTCTTTTCATCCTTTGGTTCCCAGACCTAAGTTTGTAACACAGCACCTTGTTTTGGCCATTGCTTCAGGACATATACCATCTCGTGGAGGACAGAGCTACAACCCTTGTCTTCAAGATGCCTCTTTGGCTAATAGATGGATGAACGGACAGACGGACGGATGGATGCAGAAAGTTGTCTTTAAGATGTCCCTTTGGCAGATAGATAGATAGACAGACAGACGGATGGATGCAGTAATTTGTCTTCAGGTTGTCCCTTCGGTTGGTAGATGGATGGAGGGATGGACGAATGGATGCGGGAAGTTGTCTTCAAAATGCCCCTTCGGCTGATTGATAGATAGATAGATAGGCAGGCAGGCTGATAAGCAGATAAACAGATAGACAGACAGACAGACAGCATGTGGGTCTCACTTTGTTGCCCAAGCTTGAGCACAGTGGCGCAGTCACGGCTCAGTGCAACCTTAACCTCTTGGGCTCAGGTGATCCTCCTGCCTTAGCCTCCTCAGTAGCTGGGACTACAGATACATACCACCCATGCCCGGTAATATTTATTTGTTTGTTTATTTATTTAGTAGAGATATGTTGCTCAGACTGGTCTTGAACTTCTGGCCTCAACCATTTCCCCCACCTCAGCTCTCTGAAGTGCTGGGATTACAGACATGAGTCACTGTGCCCAGCATTTACTGATATTTTTAATAGACATTCTGTCTGCCTATTGGGGCAACTGTTTATTTGTGCATAGACTATCTGGTAAGTCTGACTGAGTCTAGGTAGATATGGCCACTGTCACACTTCTTTAGTTATGTGTTCCTTGGCCTGAGACAGTGTTTAGTGGCATGCCAGGCTGATAGATCAGTTATTTTGTAAGCCCTGGCATGGTGATGGCAGTGAAGGTATTGGGAGCTGGAACCAACTCCGTGTCCAGATTAGGTATTCTGTAAAGACAAATCACTGCCACCCCCACCCCCATATAATCAGCCGTATGCCACGTGATGGACTGGCTTCCTTGAATAATGGTACCATATTAAGGGCTTGACATCAGTCTCTTTGGCTGGCAGATTAGGCATTTAGCCTGGTCACTCTGTTGTGGGCTCATTGCATCAACTCTGTGGTGGCCTAAGTGGAAGGCGGGCTGACAGCCATAGAGTGAGTCATCCTCTCCACCTCATCACTGATGTTCGGCAGCACACATGTTGACATTTGGTGGATGCTTCCTGGTGGGCATTAATGTGAGACACAGAAGTGCACCTGCCTTGTGCCCAGTCCATCTTTCCCAGGCCTTCTCATCATGCCATCTCCCACTGCTGTTTCCTAAGTCCCTGCTCAGTTAGCCAGAGCCCTGGTCACTGCTCCAGTTGGGGGACAGCTGCAGCTCGCCCCGTTTCTCCCTCTATTTGAAGTTGGTGACCGAGTGTACTGCCCCAGGCGTTCTCACCTGCCAGGTTTTCTTGACCACAGCTCTTGAGGTCTGTTCCTGAATACGACTGCAGTACATCAGTCCGTTTTTGAGTAGCTCTGAATTCCTTTTTCTTGGCCGGTTGGCCATGAAGGAGAAAGGCACTGGTAACACCAAAGTCTGGGTTAGCTGTAAGTGTAATTGACTCATGGCTTCTGAATGTGCTGTGCCTTATCCCAAATATGCCATTCCCATCACTCAGCAGGTTGATCTGTGCCCATCTAAGCTTATGACTCAACAATTACTTTCAGTCACAGCGTCAGTTGTTGATCATAGCCAAGTATGCAAACTCTGCTAGAGCCCTGGACGTATGGGTATCTAATTTTTTTTTTTTTTTTTTTTGAGTCAGAGTCTTACCTCATCGCCCAGGCTGGAGTGCAATGGCATGCTCACGGCCTCCCCAGCGTCGACCCACTGGGCTCCAGCGATCCTTCCGCCTCAGCCTTCTAAGGAGCAGGAACTGCAGGCATGCGCCGGCTAATTTTTGATTTATTGTAGAGACAGGTCTCGCCAAGTTGCCTGGGCTTGTCTCGAACCCGCAGGCTCAAGCAATCCACTTGCCTCGGCCTCCCAAAGTGCTGGGATGACAGGCTGAGCCACCGAGCCTGGCCGGGGATCTGTTTTTTCAACAGACAGTTGCTCTCTGCCACTGGACCCAGGGATCTGCTCTGTGACTGTCCTTTGATGCGTACTGGAGACCCTACAACACACCTTTGCCTCAGGAATAGGTGTTGTGCCATCGGAGCCACTGGTCACATGTGTACCATGGCCTGGGTCTGCTGCAGCCTTCTCTGTTGCTCTGGGTTCGTCTCGAGACTGGCATCTTTTTGAGTCTTCAAGAAATGGATCAAAACAGTATTATAAAGTACTGCACATAAATGTGCAGCCTCCAGAACCCAAAGAGGCCCCCCTTTTTTGACGGCATATGTTGAGAGGTACAGCAATGTGTTCTTTACCTCAGAGGGGATATTCTCAGTGTGTCCCATGCCCCTTGATTTTTGTGCAGTGTCTGCCATATGTGTCTTACTAGGCCATTTGGGGGGGCCTTCTACCTCTTGCTTACCAGGGCCAGTTAACACGCGTTCACCCATGCAGTGGAATGTGAAGATGACCCAGGCTGGCTGCATTTTGAAGAGAACAGGGGAGTTGGTGTTGCCCCGGGGAAAGGCTCTGTGCTTTCTCTGTTGTGGTAAAAGTCATCTGATCCTCCCTACCACCAGCAACTGAGAAGAAAGCTTTTCCAGCATCAGTAGCTGAGTGCCCAATGGATGCCATACTTGGGATGACAGCTGCTGTTGGGGCTTCTCCCAGCTTAAGATCACAGGAATCCACCATCCACCTGCTTTTTTCTGGCTGTCGGGTCATGAAAGGCATGGAAAGAGAGTATGATAAGAATCGCTACCTCTCATCTGTGAGTCTCTGGTGGTGCTAAGCTCTGCCGTTCTTCCCAGGATAAGTATACCTCGGTGTACTCCCTTGACTGGGGATAGGGTAGTGGGGGTGAGTTTCAAGAGTTTACACTCAGCCCTTCTTACAAAAATACCACCTCCCCCCAGGTCAGGGTGCCAGTGTGAAGGTTTTCCTGTTATGCCCTTGAAGACTGGGAACTCTCTCCACAACAGGTCTGCACATCCATTGGACCCACTGTGGGAGACATGAGCCCAGACTGTCTACTGGCCCCGTTATGCCTCTGCTCTAATCAGCAGAGCATGATGACACTCAAGGTGTCCCAGTACTGGTATAATGTGGAACCCGACTGTAATAGTCCTCAGAAGGTTTGGGCTTTTCCTTTCCTAAGGCATAGTGTCCGTCAACCTCTCCTCCTCCGTTTCCTCCTCACCCAGGCTGTTTCTCTGCCTGACCCAGTTTGCTTCCTCTTTCCTTAGGGATGATCTGCCTTCCTGACATCAGCCGTATGTCATTGCATGATGTGCCTCTTTTTTGTAGTACTCATAGCAGTTGTAGTTTTATATTAATTTTCTGTGTTTATTTGAATAATGCTAGTCTCTGCATGAGTTCTCTGAGGGTAGTGTTTTACCTGTTTGGTGTTACCTGTTTCATGTACCACTCTATTCCTAATGTAGTGCCTGGGTCACATGTTAGGTGGTTCATAACTATTGGAGGAAAGGAAGTGAAGGAGAGACATCTGTCTCAACTTCAGAATCCTTCTTAATGTATTACATCGATTCTGAGAAACCTACATTTTGCATATTCTGACGTTTGTGGTATCAGTCACTTCGGGTCAGGTAGCTGTTAGGAGTTAGTTACTAGTGACTGTGCATGCAAAAAAACAAAATAAAACTTGCAGAAAGAATGCCAGCAGTTTGGAAGATAATTCCGGGGGCAGTCGTGGAGGGACATTTCAAGATGCACTACAGCAACAAGGCTCTCGATGACACCGAGTGTCTGATACCATTGCTGTTCTTATCAGAGACCTCTTTCCATCAGAACAAGGCAATTTTTGTGATAAGAAATCACTATATTGTAGTTTAATTTGGCAGGTTTTTTCTTTCTTGGTGGTTTATGAAATAACAGTGCCTCTTGTAGTCAGTGAAATACAGTGTGATAAGGTGGTCCCCGGAGCCTTCGTTAACATACTTGGTGTTTGGCTGTGAGTCAGAAAGGGCGCTGCTTTCTCCAGGCCAGTCAGCCCTGCCCCTGGCTGCGAGGTGTGCTGAGAGGGCACCTCCGCACCGCTAGGCTTCAGCCTGCTCCTCCTCACGCCTTGGGGCGGAAGCCAGCACTGTCCTCAAAGCAGTGTAGGTTTATAAAGGAGCGTTTTGCTGTCAAATTTGGAACAGAGCACTGTGTATAGTTTTAGGCATTGCTGTCCTGTCTCTGAATGACATGACTTGGAAGAAAGGTCACTGGAAAACTTTGACTAATTAGCAAAGTACATGTCAAATCAATGTCCAGAGGAGTCAGTTTCTATTTTTAAAGATCACTCTTTTTTATCCAAGGCCGTTTTTTTGTTTTTTTCTTCTCATGGGTAAGCCTATTGTGAAGACGTTTTTATCCGTGGATATCAGGGTGTTTCAGAGCAGGCAGGAAGTCTAGCAGAGTTTAATTTTGACTGAGTCTGTCCGGGTCAGTGACCTCATAATCTTTTTAGAATGAAGCTCTGGCTGGGAAGCATTCCAGTCCCACCCCTGGGAACTCTGGTCAACTCCTGAAAGGCAGGCTGGCCTTTGATGTTCGATGTAGACCTTTGTTTTTATGTCTTTGGCAATGTTTCTGTGTGACCATATACCCTGGAACTACTTTCCACACTGATAGCATCAGAAATTTAACTTTCGCAACCAGCAGCAGTGAAGCCTAACTTACCCATATAAGAGCAATTTGGGGTGCAATTAGGAATGGTCTACTAAATAAATATCTTTTATGCATGGCCTAATATAAAGATTCAGATAGGAGGCTAATCAGAAATGGTACTAGTTCCTGTTGGGGAAACATTTCAACTTACAGTAGCGTTAAGTATATGGACTATAGATACCTTCTACTCGAAATCAGTGTATTTTACAGATTGGAAGGTGTCATCGACTTTTGTGTAAAAGGACTTTTCCTGTTATGATTCCTTTTTCGCTCCCCCACCCCCACTGTAGCATAGACAAGAAAGTACAGTGTGTAGTGACCTGACCTCCAAGCTGCTGTCCGGGAGCAGAGTTCATTACAGGAGGCCAGGGGGAGGCTGCCAGCCCAGAGATTGGAGGATGAGCTGGGCAGAGCCAGGGTCCGTGCCGCCTGGGGAAAGTTGTGAGCTTCAGTGCACAGCTAGCTCCTTTTACCCCTTCCTATGTTTCCTGTCTCAGAGTTCAGCAAACTTATATTTTCTTTTTTTTTTTTTTAAGTGGTTTTTAGTGTTGTGTGATGCCCATCATCCAGAAGTATCTGCAGGGTTCTGTTGAATTGGGCTCTTACCTGACTGCCCAGAGATGGGCCATGCTGTGACATTGTAAATACACTAGCCCAGCGAGTTGAAACTGGCGGAATGTAGGGTAGCGATCATGGAGTCCCAGAATGTCTGGAGGAATACACCTGTGATTTTCCACTGTAATTGTGTTTTGCAGCTAAAACAATGAAAATGCTTATCTTGTAGAAGTAGAAAACATGTTGTGAATGAAGAGGTTCTTGGGGGATTTTTATTGTTAGCCACATTTTTAGGTAACAACCAACTGCTTACATGGATTTCTTAAACTTTGAACAAAAAAACAGGTTTTTGTTTCCATTGACTGTTTCATCACCAGTATTTTAGTACTCAATCACAGAATGGTCAAAAGAAGTAACTGGGTGGAATTCAAACATTTGCTTCTCATTTTCAACTCCAATTTTAAAAGTTTATATGGGGTAAGAATGGAAAGCTGTGAAACTTGGTGAGGATTTTGTCATATCTGATTGTATTTGCTCTTTTCACCACTACCCATTACTGACCATGACAAGACAGTTATCCTTATTTTTTATCCTGACTGGAAAAACCATTACCTGATTCAACCTAATCTTTTCAGGATTTAACAAGATCTGAGACTCTTATGGCAGTCCTAGTCATGCTGCAGGCAACTTCCCCTAGGGGACTGAGGGGCAGGCAGAATTAGTCACACGCCATGGTTAATCAGCTCTAAGAACTTACCTCACATAGCCCTGTTCTGAATTAACTGAATAATCCAGTAAACAGTGTTTTTCATATCTCAAGGGGGAAAAGTTTCAAAGCTGGCTAACAATGGAATTTCCCATTTTTCACTGGCAGGAACCCCAGCCCCATAATGGGGAAGGTCCCACCAGTGCGAAGGCCCCACATGGGGACCCCTCCCCTAGTGAGGAGATGTACCCCGAAGAGGAGTCCTCCTGGCCGCTGGGCCCACTGCCACCTGCCACGTGAGTACAGCAATGGCTTTGAGGACCCCAGCAATTTTTTCAGTTCTTGGTGGCCGTTTGTCTGTTGCGAGAATTGGCCAGGCGCTCTTCCTTTCCATTCTCCTCAACCTTTCAGAAGAGGAGAGGAGTGCCTCCTTTTATCCAGCCCCTTGAGCTTTTTTTTTTCTTTTGCAAGTTTAACGAAAAGAACTTGTTTGGATGAGCGGTTAGGCCTCCTGGCTGAAACTCAGCGAAGTGTGATCGTGAAACCCTGAACCTCTCCCCCAGGTAGGACATTTCAGTAGAACTCCCTGCCTTGATGGAACCATCCTGGAGCTGTGCTTTACAAAACTGTAACCACTGGCCTCATGGGGCTGCTGAGTGTTTGGAATGTGGCTTAGTGCAACCGAAGAATTAGCCTCTACTCAATTCTAACTAATTTAAATTCACTTTGCCACATGTGGCTCATGGCTACAAAGGTGGACAGTTGGCGTCTGTGTTTAATGCTGTGTGCCAGGGTTCTCTGGCCCCTTTTAACATTTGTACAGATGGGCCTCTTTACCTCCTTCTTGAACATTCCAGAAAAATTTTTCCTGTATATATTATTAGAAAAATGATTCACTAATAGTATGGAAATACTTAGCTTAAAAATTCTCATTTCAAAACGTATTCATCCATATTGCCCTTATGTTATTTTAATTACTGTATGATATTAAGAAAATGTATTCAATTTTACAATTACAAAGTATTTATCTAAGTGTCCCAGCTTTATTTTCTATTTTACATGTTTTAAATTTGCAACTTCAATGTGTATACCGAAGTAATCACACACATTAAACTTTTTCATTTTATTATTCCTTTTTAATGAGACTATAAAGTATCCTACATTGGTATAGTATGTGCAGGGCTATTACTAAAACATTAAGTTTAGCACTTACTAATTATGATATGGTTCTTACGTGTTTCAGAGCTTGGTTCTGGTGGGTGGGCTACTGAAATTACAGATTATTTAAGCTGTAGTTTTACCTGCTGAGAGTAAATGTCTTTCCGCTATTGGACTGTCATTAAAAGTTTCTTACATTGTAAAATGTTGATCAGAGAAACCGTGTGTGGAGGATACAGGAACTTTCTGTGCTATTGTTGCAGTTCTTCCGTAAATCTAAAACGGTTCTAAAACTTTTTTAGAAGTTCGTTTTAAAAACTAGACAGGCTAAGTGGCACACACCTGTGTGGTCCCAGTACTTTAGGAGGCTGAGGCTGGAGGACTGCTTGAGTTCAAGAGTTCAAGATAATCACAGACAACATAGCGAGACCCTATCTCTGCAAAAAAAAAAAAAAGTTAAAAATAAAAAAATTAGCCAGGTATGGTGATGTGTACACCTGTAGTCCCAGCTACGCAGGAGGCCAAGACAGGAGGGTCACTGGAACCCAGGAGTTTGAATGGGCTTTGATGGTGCCGCTGCCCTGAAAGGTAGGGGGTGGATGTGGTTGTTTGTCTCAGAAAGATACATTTTTAAGGAACTTGGAGTAATACCTGTTATATTATTTTCATAGAATTATACAGGGTTGTTTTACCATGTACCTGTTAATATTATTCTTACGGGATGTTAAATTATAGAGATTTGATTGTTAAAATTTAAATATGGGAAAGGTTGATGGTGATTTTTCAGCATTTCCTTGGGATGATTTTCTGGGCCATGGAGAGTATTTCTGTGACTGAAATGGGGAAGAAAAAAGATGAGTTAGCCGCATAGTTAAAAAATGGCTGCAGGTGGAATGTGCTCAGATTTCTCACTCAGTGGGTGCTATGTCTCCATTGGTGAATGCACACTTTCAGCAATGTGATCGGCTGAGTTGCCGCCAGGGTGTACATTTACTTGTCGGCCAGAGACGCAGTGGGAGGCGCTTTAAGCAAACAGGAGTCGTAAGCAGGCGCAGTCCTTGCAGCGCCATTCCTTACCCACGGGTGAGTACACCTTAGACCCTGCTGGTCATCCAGCAGTGACTCTTGCAGACTGTTGGAATTTGGGAGATGGTGTTTTCTTGCTAAAAATGTATGCTCTAAAATCTATATTTAAAATTTTGAGAGAATGTAGAAAGTTCAGGGCAAAAGTCATGTTTGTGAAATACAGGAATTTTAAATTTTAATACAAATCCAAAATATAGATTTAGACCGACACTCCAGCTTGATCTAGTTATAATCTGCATTAGTCTAAGTGATGCCTGTTGCCTGAAGTGGTTGACTTACTACTGATTCTTATTCTGTGTTGCGCCAAGGAGGCCAGCATGATCTCTGGCGGGAGAATGACATTTTAAGCCATTGTGTTAAAGAGAGCAGGACATGGCGAGGGCCTGGCGAGGGCAACAGGAGGAAGAAGACTCAAGGGACCGTAATTTAGTCCCAGACAGCTCTGGTTCAACAGGCATAAATGGACAAGTTCTCCCTGGGCCCCGGGCTTCTCCTGGCTTCTCCCCGGCACCTGGCATACACACACTTTGCTCAGAGGGCAGCCTTGTGTCCTAGGCTTCCGGAGCAGACCAGCTTTTTGATATTCCACCCTGCTTTTTCTTGTAAGTGTCCTTGTACTGCTTACACCTTATCTCCAAGCTTTAATAGTATGTTTGGAAAAATGAATACTCTACAAAACAAATGGCAGGGAAAATATTTTGGAACCTTTCGCATTGGGCAAGTAACAGGTGTACGTACAACTTGGGTATCTGAGTTTGAACCCACCTTCCTGTAACTGGCAGTTCTCCCCCTGGGAGAGTATCCTGGCTTATTGAGTGGCGTGTGTGTGTGTGTGTATGTGTGTGTGTTTGTGTGTGTGTGTGTGTGTGTGTTGTGAGTTGGAGTCTCACTCCGTTGCCCAGGCTGGAGTGCAGTGGCACGCTCATGGCCACCCCAGCATCGACCTGCTGAACTCCTGCTATCTGTCCGCCTCAGCCTTCCAAGTAGCCGGAACTTCAAGTGCACACTACTACGCCAGCTAATTTTTGATTTTTTTATTGTAGAGATGAGATCTCGCCACGTTGCCCGGGCTGGTCTCAAACCAGCAGGCTCAGGCAGTCCACTTGCCTCGGCCTCCCAAAGTGCTGGAATTGCAGGCTGAGCCACCAAGCCTGGCCTGAGTGGCATTTTAAATGTGTCAGTTAAGTCAACCTGGTTGTGGTGTTTTCTGCATATTATTAAAATATTGATTTGGGGT
The DNA here is from genome assembly GCA_963574415.1 of Tarsius wallacei. Lineage (NCBI taxonomy): Eukaryota > Metazoa > Chordata > Mammalia > Primates > Tarsiidae > Tarsius > Tarsius wallacei. The sequence continues at coordinate 51,486 of CAUYQG010080510.1, forward strand.
TTTTGTTTTTGTTATAATGAGCACAGATTATTTCTTAATTCACCCATTTCTACCAGATATAATATGTTCTCAAGCTTTTGGTTTGCTTCTGCTTTTTCTGGTGAGAAAGAAAAAAAAGCTTCATATGTTTAGCCTGCTTTTAAAAAGAGGGTTGGTATGGTAAGTTTTAGCATACTTTCTTTTCCTACATATTTACTTCTCATTTTAAAATTGTGAAAATATCAGAAGACTATGAGGTACATAGAACCATAGCTTGGGGATTTAAAAAATAATTCCTTTCTTTGCTTGTCTGAGTCTGGAAAGGAAATCATTTGAAGATTCTAATAAAGTATAAATCAAGATATTGCATATAAATTACTTTATAAAGCAAACAATATATTCATCAGTATAGATTTTCCTAATTCTCTTTCTCTGTATCTAACAGAACTTCCTTGCGTGTGTGTATTGTGTGCCGGTCTAGGAAGCGTCTCACAAGTGTTAAGATGTTATTTATATCTTGATGGGGGCAGAAACTTTTCCTGAACTTATTAGAGTGATGCTGGTTACCTCCTAAAGAATATGCACATTTGAGAGTAAACAGCTAGAATGTCTGCTGTAAAATAACCTAAAAGTACAGTTCTCTTAAATGTCACAGAAGAGAGGCAGCATTCTGAGATATTTGCCCACTGTGTGAAATTATAATGCTAAGTGCAGGGATTTATTAACTTGTTAGAATCATGGGTAACTAGAACTTAAAGGCTGGAATAAGAGACAGGTTTTACTTTTGTCGGTTTTATTCTGTTTGGATTTTTAACAAGCTAATGAATTTTTTAGATGCCCATTAGCTGCTCCTAAAATTTAATTGATTTTGATACTTTGAGAACTGATTTTTAAATTTTTAATAGTGTTTTAATGAAATAACTTATCTCATTATATGTTTATTAGTTATCAATTCATAGCAGAAAATCTATTTGAAAGAACAAAAAGCTTTGAAAAACAACTGGCTTATTTTAAAAGGCGCTACCCATGAAGGCAGTTCAAATTTTAAATGCTGAAGTTGGGTCAGATCTTTAATGGCATCTCACATCTGAGTGCTTTCTATCTACTTGCTGAAATCTGGTTTAAGTCTCATGTTCCATCTTGCGTCTTTAGTTTCATAAAGAACTTTAAGATTAAAAATTAGGGAGCAAATTACCATTATAGAAAGGCCGAAACAACAGAATTGTAGGCTAGAGGAAGTTAGCAAGCAGCTGCAGTAGAAACGAGCATTCTTCACAGTTGCTTCACTTACGGTGCAAGACATGTGGCCTCATGAGCCAGAGATGACACTGCTGACGGGTTTGTCCGACAGCTTTCTTCATCTGTGGGTGGTGTCTGGGTATGTTTACGTGAGAAGGAATACTGTGTAACTGCACCTAGAATAGCAACTCTTCTAAAGTTGTGTTTGAACTCAATGAAAGTCTTGAGACGCCAAGCCATTTTTTGACAGCATGCACACTCTAGCAATAAAATGAAACACTGGCTTCCCAGTACTCATCTAAGTCAGGTTTACACTGTGTTGTAGTGTGATAAGTGTGCAGTGGCATTGTCTTTAAAAACATTGTGCATACCTTGATTAAACAGTACTGTGTTGCTAAAATGCTGAGGATCCTCTGAGCCTTCAGGGAGTCGTGACGTTTTTGTGGAGGGTCCTGCCTCATGCGGAAGGTGCTGACTGCTCAGGGTGGTGGCTGCTGAGGGCAGGGTGGCTGTGACGGTCTCTTACAATGAGACAGCAGCGAAGTTTGGCACCTGATTGACTCTTCCTTTCACGAACAGTTTCTCGGTAGCATGTGATGCTGTTTGACAGCATTTTACCCACAGTGGAACGACTTTCAGAATTGCGATCAGGCCTCTCAGATCCTGCCCCTGCCTCATCGACTCACTTTGTGCAATATTTGAATCCCCTGTTGTCATTGCAGTAGTGTCCACAGCACCCTCACAGGAGTAGGTGCCATCTCAGGCAACCACTTTCTTTTTTTCTCTCTCTCTTTTAATTGTTATTTTAAAATTGTGGGATACAGTTCAGGGTTAGGTATACAAATATTCATTGTGCAGGTACCCTTGTTGATGAGGCGTGCCCCCGCTTCCCCAGGCAGGTATTGACTACTGTCAATTCCACCTCCCCGCAGTTTCCCACTACTGTCAATCCTTTTCTGATAGTATTATGGTAGTTGTTCAAGGTCCACTTAACTCCTCTTTTTTAAAATGTCTTCTAGTATGCAAAGTGTTTGTTGCGAATTTTTTCTTTTGTTCCTTGAGAGTCCTTTTTCTAGAAGATATTTTTCGTCACTCTTTGTTTGATACTTTTCTCCCTTCTTTGCCTTCTTTTCTTTCTTTCTTGCATGTCTTTTAAAATGTTTGCATAGGCTGGGCTGGGTGGCTCAGCCTGTAATCCCAGCACTTTGGGAGGCTGAGGTGAGCGGATTGCCTGAGCCTGTGGGTTCGAGACCAGTCTGGGCAATGTGGTGAGACCTTGTCTGTACAATAAATCACAAAAACTAGTCGGGCGTGGTGGCATGCGTCTGTAGTTCCAGCTACTTGGAAGGCTGAGGAGGAAGGATCACCTGAACCCAGCAGGTCAAGGCTGCAGTGACTCTGAGCGTGCCACTGCACTCCAGCCTAGGCAATGGAGTGACTCCAACTTCAAAAAAAAAGGAAGATGAGAAAAAAAAATGATTGCATAGTTACTATACCATTTATTTTTGTCTTTCTTATATGCGGTGTGGAGAGTATAGCTAGACCATCTCTTTTCTCAGGTATGAGTTCCGTGAATCCTACCTGACTGTCACCCCATCTTCTCTGAGACCTGTTTATCTTCCCTTAGAACAAAAGTGCAAGGTCTGGGTATGACTGGTATTTTTTTTTGCTTAAGAGGCCTCAGCTGGGGTTATAGATAGTCATAGCTGGGCTCTGCTCTTTGCTCTGCTATTTTACTTAAGATTTTTTACTGGGATCTATCTATTTAAAAACAGGGTTATATTTCAGTCCTATCAGTG
>CAUYQG010080511.1:0-89018 GCA_963574415.1 Tarsius wallacei
AGAGATGAGGTCTCGCTTGCCCAGGCGGGTCTCGAACCCGCGGGCTCAGGCAATCCACTCACCTCAGCCTCCCAAAGGCGCGGGATTACAGGCTGAGCCACCGAGCCCGGCTAGTCTTTCTCACTCTTAAAACAAAGTGAACTTGAAGCTTAATTTTGTCATATGGAATAAAAAAAATCAGTCGTTCCTGTAGGCAGTGCTGTCTGTGAAGACAAACATATATATTCAAGTATTAGTTGTTTTTATTTTAAAAACAAGTAAGTATATCTCCATGCATTTGACTTATATGCCCACATTTTAAGTTTTAAAGCTTAGAGAAAAGTAAATAAGACAATGTTATAATCTTTTCAGTGTGACAGTGCATGAATGTGTCAAAACTTTATCAGATGGCACTTATTTTACTTTCCTACAAAAGTCCCTACACATGATTAACATATTAGCTCATTTAAAGACAAGTTTTAAAAATACGCACATTTTATCTTTGATTCCATAGGTTAAAATTTGTTGACTACCAACATCTGCCAGCTGGAAGCTACCATTTCTCTCTGACATGCTCATTTTATCAGGTGCTTATTGTTATCCAGGCAGGTCGAGGCCAGTACAACATCCCGAGAAACACAGATGACCAGACTGCTCTCCAGAAATTTCGGACTTAGATTGGCTCAGATTTGGACCAAGAATTCTATATTTTTAATGAAGACTAGTGAAATTATTTTACAGTAAAATTTGAGAAATACTGAAAACAAACCATACTGGGATTGATTCTTCTTTTTCAAAAAAATATGTAAACTTAGAAACTTGAGACTGCAGACTGGATCAGTGTTGCCGTTTTGTGAAGCACCACTGTCTTGAACATGTGGCTCATTCTTGCAGTCTGTTCTTTGGATCTTTATTACCTTGTTTGTTCTCTCCATTTGGGAACAGAAATAGCTTACAATTGATGTTTTCCTGATCATTTTGTATTTTTTGGTAAACTTATTTGCTTATTTATAATCAGGTTTAGTCTGACCAGACTGTCATCTCCATAAAATTAGAGAACTCTTTGATTTATTCACTATGGCCGGCTTAGTCTTTAGGAGAGTTTTCTGAAAACTTCCTAAAACATAAAACTGCTTCCATCCTCATTGAAGACACTGCCATCTTTCTCTAATTTAATTTCCTCTTTAAAATCTTCCTGGCCTTCAGGGGTTTCTTCTAAGAATTGTCAACATGTTATTCTTTGTGCTAAAATTTAGCCATGTCACTACCCTCCCTCAAAAATGTCTCATGGTATACTACATCATACATGCTCTGTCCTCTGACTACGTTTCTAAATTCATTCCCCTTTACTATCATTTGTTCCCTTTCATAGACTTGACCTTCTCTTTGTGTTTTCAACACTCTAAGTTTGTCCCATCTCAAAACTTTACACTTGCATTTCTCTTTGATTAGACTCTTTTTTCTAATTTTTATGTAAATTGTTCGTCACTTTATTCAGGTATTTGAAAAACAAGTCTCATTTTCAGAATAGATTTCTTAACTAACCTACCATTCAATGATTCCTTATTTTTCTTTAAAACAGCACTGCCTGAAATTTTATATGTTTACTTCTTTGTCAGTTGTCTTATTTTCTATAAGAATATAGTTCCATGATGGGAATTGCTTTCGCTATCTTATTCACTGCCATATCTCATGTGCCTTGAAAATTCCTAGAACATATAATGGCATTTAAATTTTCTATTAAGGATAACTTTGTTTTCCCTGGATTTAAAGCTAATAAAGGACATTTAACATGCTGTCCTACTTTAGAGTTGTCGGCTTGAATCAATTATCACACAGATCATTCTAGTCTCTTCACTTTACTTATCTGTAACTTCCCACTCCAATAGTGGCTCCCATCATTTGCCATCCAATTATTTAGTTGTTTATTCCAGTATACATGTCCTCAAAGTGAGACACTTTCCATTTGTTTTTGGCATAGCACAATATAGGTATAATTTTGTATGAAGATAGTACATATTGGATATGTATATGACGTACAAATGTCCCTGAATTGCAGAGAATGTTAAAATAAATATAAAATGGTATTTAGGGATTTCAGAATAATATAGAAAGAACAATAAAAGAACTGGAATGTCAAGTGACTTTCAGTCCAAACTCCATCATCCCTATTTGTGTAAAACGAGAATTTCTGAAGAATCTACATAAAATGTGTATAGATATGTATAAATGTATTTGAATAGTTTAGTAATTGTTAAAACTTAGATGTATTTTAAGATGAAATATATCCCCCTGGTAAAGAACAGACTTTTAAAAATGATAGCAGAGAAAATATGGGTGTAGATCTACTGTTTCTAATGACTTTATTCACAAAATTGTTGTCCTTTAACTTCTTTAAAAAGGTGGAAAAAGAAAAAGGATAAAAATAGGGGGAAAGGCCCTTAGATTATTTATTAAACTGAGATATAGCCATAGAAATTCCAGAGACATTGCATTATGGGAAAACACAAAATCCAAATCCAATCCATTTGTATTTAGCTTATGTTTTTCTAAGATGAAATAGCATTGCCTTACCATAGTGAGTGTATCTTCAATTTTCATAAGTGTGTCTATGTATATGCTCATGTAACAATTCAAATTAAACACCTTTAACTACAAATATATTTTTAATAACATGAAATATATATATGCACACATATAAGCATAAATACACCACATGCACATAAACACACGTGTATACATGTACATGGAGAAAAAGAGTCCTGAGCATCTTTTATAGCTGGCTTAAGGAAACTACACACAACTATTACTTTGTTATATTTGTTTTAGGTACATATGTATCATTTGAAGATGAGAAAATGAGTAAGCAGAATCCCTAAAGTAAACAAGAATTGCAGCTATTGAATTATCTTATAAACATATCTAACACTGTTATCATGGAAAAATAAGGCAGATATTTTATAATATATACACACTTATATACATGGATCAAATATTTTAAGTTTGTATATTTATAATATGTAAATTATCTACTTAATATATTCTTCTATGCGGTCATTTGATACTACTGGACCAATGAAAATAACTACAATGAATTCTCTTTTTAGTTTTTCATTTTCTTATTTTATTTTAAAGACGTGGGGTGCAATTCAGGATTAGGTATACAAGTGGTCATCGTACAGGCAAAGTTTGGGCCTCTCTTTGGTCCCCACTTTGCCAGCGCATTCTCAACATACCTGGTTCCTACCCATAGTCTGTACCACAGAAAGAAAGCATTTAAATGGTTGCTTTCTAAAAAAAATTCAATCTGCTCCTTCAGACAAAAACCTATAATCCTTCTTAAAAGCCTGCAACTAGAGCTTTTGAAACATGATCTCAGTGAAGTTTTGAAATGACCATTTCACAAAAACCTGACCTTAAATTTCAATAGTTTTAGAGAGCTCATATTCTTTTTAATAAGAGGAACCTCTGAACTAAAATGTCCCATTAGGTATAGTTTCTTTTCAAGGAATTGAAACTCATGAAATATTGAAAATTAAGCTACTTGGAAGGCTGAGGCAGAAGGATTGCCGGAGCCCAGCAGGCCGAGGCTGCGGTGGGCGGGAGCGACCACTGCACTCCAGTCTGGGCGATAGAGTGAGACTCCAACTTAAAAAAAAAAAAAAAAAAGAAAGAAAATTAAGCATTCTAAGTAGCAAATAAAGGTTACCTAATTGCAAAGAAACAATTTTTTACTTGATTATATTTGAATAATTTACTCAAATATTGCTTTAAGGCTATAGTCACAATAACATTAATTAGAAAAAAGACAATAATAAAAATAGAGAACTATATCACTGCATTTACAGTCACCATTCTTTAGAGCAATAGTGCAAATTTAAAAAAAAACAAATATTAAATGTAACAAGGTGTAAAATGACAACATGCCTCATTCTGAAAAGCAAAATCAATCCAAACATAATAAATACCATAGGACTTGTTTTCCATTCATTACCTGTTATTAACCTACAATAGAATTTTTAATACAAAAAAGGCCTTAGTGTTGATGATTATTTAGTTTTAATAACCAATATAACCACTTTATGAGAAACAGAATTTAAATAACTTTTACAGTAGCCTTTTAAAATAAAATGAGGCTATATCTAGCAAATAACATGGCATAGTTGGGAAACTTTAATTAACACACTATCATTCAGCTATACTATGTTCAAGGGAATATAGTCCCATATAGAATTCCCAATAATATTTTATCAATATTAAACCTTAATTATGAAATATGAAAGTTTGTTTCATAAGGAGAAAAGAGTATTTAGGTCAAAAAATTTTTCATAGCTCATTTTTATAAGAAAAAAACTCTTATAAATTGAAATTATACAAAGTTTTGTTAACCAAAGAATAAGCCACTAATACTAACAAAGCCATAAAGTGCAAATTCTAATTCAATTCTCAATTACTTTAAGATTTTCATGACTTATTCTACCTAGTATTTTAAAAAGTAAAACAAGCACATTATAAATATAGACAACTCATCATTTTCCTTTCTCACTTCCCATTAATTTTATTCTTGTATAGTCACACAAGCAATAGAAATCATGTAATCACTAGGAATTGTGATAATTTATTATCTATTGATTGAAGAATCAGATTGGATTTCTATTATACTATTAAAATTCATTACCATCACATTTTTTTTCCTAAATATATTCTTTCTGAGGCCATCTGCCAAGGTAGATTCCTTTAAATTGTGCCAGTAGACACAAAAATTAAACTTTATGACTACAGACTAACCAGTGTTACCTGAGTGGCGTTTACCAGCTGTTTTCATAAACATTCCAATCACAGTATTTAAATAGCATAATTCCTTGCAGCAACATGACAGCCAGAAACTAGAGAAAACTCAAGATTAATGATTACAGCTGGTCAACTTTTTAAAGTCCTGAAGAAAGCCAAATCACAACATTCTCTTCCAAATCTGTTTTGTTACTAGATATTTAATTCTTCAGTGTTTACCATGAACTAATTTTCATGAATCAAGCCATATACTCTCCTAGTTGTGAAAAATATCTAATGCTGAAGTCACATGTAATGCCATTTCCTACTTACATGGATTACAGAGAATGTTTAAAGCCAACAAAATACAGCACTATATGTTTGTTATCAAAAGTTAAAATGACATAAAATCCATGTTTTTTGTTCTACAAAAACAGTATTTTTTGTTCATATTTACAACAAAGTAAAAACAAGATGAAGTATTTTGTTAAAAAAAAATCAGCAATTAGAAATAACTAAGTCCAAATTTTACTTTGAAAATTGTTTGACAAATGTTGGCTAAATGAATGAATACATGTATGGATGAACAGATGAATAAAGGCACTATTATAATTACCTTACCACAAATATATATTGCAATGATATTAAACATCATGTTCCAGACACTTTATCAAATAAGCACTTTAGACACATTAATTCATTCAATCTTCCCAACATCCCTAGGAGGCAGAAATTATCATCATCCCTTTTTGAGACACAGACAAGTTAAATAAATTGTCCAAGTTTAGTCCACCAGAAATTGACAGGCATAAGCAAGTTTTCTTCAAAGTGTTGATTCTTAGGTGTTATATCATAGAATAAGGAAAGAATACCTAATTATAGAATGTGATACTTAGTACATAAATGCACATCAGATTATGTTAAAGATAATTCAGATTATGTAAATTTTTCTTTAGATATTTTAATTTCTTAACTTTGGCTCAATTTTCTTACTGTTTTACAAATCTGATTACAGAAAGCAAAATGTAAACAACAGTGTAGCTAAAAATCAATAAATTCTTTACTGTCATATACAATATAGGCATTCTGTGATGTGTAATTGTGTCTATTCTGAGTTATATTACTTAAAGCAATGTTTCACAGCCATTTTTTATCTACCATAAAACATCTATATGATAGCATTTTTTTTATAATCAGTATTTTTTTATTATCATATTGTGGGGTACAGTTAAGGATTAGGTATACAAATATGCTTCATTCGGACACCCTTGGTGATAAGAGGTGTCTCCCCGTCCCCAGACACATATTTAGTATCATTAATTCCATCCCCCCTCCCCTCCCCTCCCCGTAAGTTCCCACCACTGTCAGTCATTTTCTTATAATATTACGTTGGATGTTCAAGGTTCACTATATGAGTGAGATTTTTAACATTTTTGTCTTTTTCTGAGTCTAAAGCAGATAATTAAGATGAACTTACCTTTGATTCTTTTTTGAGGTGTTCTCTAAAGTTCTCTATTTCAATAACAATTACCTACTAAAATTCCTGCTCCCTAGGCCTCTGTACCTGAATGTAACTCTAATTGACCTAAATGGAGAGTAAACGTGTACTGCTGAAAGAAGATTCTACAAATGTGCTTTCTTGTGTATGACAGAAGTGTATACGTGTATGTTTTCACTCTTGCAAGAAAAGTAATTCAATTCTGGAAATTAAAATCTAGAATTAATATGTACCTCCAACTGTTTAGGAGTATAGATAAACAGAGGAAAATATTTCCATTTTAGTCAATGATTCCATGGGGATAGACTGGAAGTTTCCTAGAGATGTATGAGCGTGTACGTGACTGCCAAGCTGTGGACATCGTACGTGATTAGAATAAATCAAAATAATACAGATAGTAGCAAAAAGGGAGAAGTCCATTTCTAACAGACCAACCATAGATGAATGGCTGTTTTCTCTCATTCACTTTTGCTCTATTAATACTTTGGACTTTCATTTAAAGGTAAATGTAGTTTAGCTGTTCAGATCTAGCTTTATTAACTAATGTAAAACATAACTTTGAAAAAACATTAAATGCTTATTGAACACATTAGATACAACTATAACTAGTCAACGTGTATTAATACTTATTATGTACTCAGTCATATTCTCACTTTTCTCTATGATAGTTTCTTAGTTAAAAAAAACTTTATGTACTAGAAAGAAAATCAGGTGGAATATTGATTATTTTGCTAATAAATTTAATTGGTGGAAGAAATCAATTAAGATGATTTGGTTTTTCTAAAATAATTATTTATTATGTTTACTTCAGCCTACATAGATAAAGAGAAGTAACTTTCTAGATATTTCTATTGATGTTTGCATGTTAAAGATAATTCCAGAGTGTCTTCTGTGTTGAGAAAAGTCTATTTTTTTTGTTGTTTTAAATTCCATATTTTTCTCACATTGATCACTTGCAAGAGGAAAATGTACTAAATATCCATTCATACTTGGAATTCTTTAAACTATAGAAGCAGTCAGCAATAGTTTATTAAAAGAAATGAAAACAGATATACCACTTCAGTTTTGAGCAATAGATCAAATCTTGATAAAGTTTGAGTGTTTTGTGGATTGACATTTCGAAAGCAGTCATCATGAAGCATGACTCAAAATGTAGGTTTTTAGCAAAGCCCACAAAATACATATTTATATTGTAATTTTTAAACTCTTCCCTATTTTTATGGGCATTTGTATTGCCTCTGAAATTTTGAAAACAGAAAAGCTAGGAAAAAAGCTATGTTTTTCGAGGCATATATTTTAGGTGTATGTATGTATATATAAGTATATTTTTAATTTGGCATGTACCGCTCCTTCCTGTATTTCTTTTTTTTTTTTAATTTGATGTCTATAAGAGTCTTATCAGTTCAAGAGTACAGCTGCAACTCTTATCATGACCTGAAAGTGTCACTCTGTGAAAAATAAAAAAAAGATTGCTAAAGAACTGGACTTGCTCCTGTCCTTTCTCTCCCTCAGGAGATAGACCTTATCTCTGGCGGGGAGCCTTGTCAAATGTTGTCATCAAGATCTGGCAAGTCCAATGCTGCTAATGGATTGAAATCTTTACCGGGTTGTTTATTACCTTTTTTTTTTTTTAAACTTTTCCTTTTTTTCCCTTCTCACCTCTCCCCCAACACCTTCTCCTCCAGTTTTCCAAGTCTGCACCAACCTCAGTCTTCACAAATCATGGCTTCAGGATTCTAGTGGCCATTCTACTGTACATTTAAGTGGGATTTAAATAATGTCACTAAACATTTGGAACATGTAGCTACTTATGAGTTTCTTTTTGCTATTAAGAGAGGAAAAAAGATTGAAACCAGAAGCTAGAGACATTTGATCTTTTTCCAAAGATATAAAATTTGGTTACTCATATTTATAATTGTGACAGAACTTCTAGGATCCATGCATTATGTCTTCTATATGAGGAAAGTAGAGAACATTTGTTTTCCCTGGATCATAACCAAATACCATTAAACTTTTTTGAGTATATTCTTGGCCTCTATAGGCCAAATTCAGTAGGACCTTCTGGCCAGTATTAAGGAATTTAGCGTTCACACTGAATGCAATGAAAGTCACTGACATTTTAATCAGGAGAAGGAGGAAAGAGCACACGTGGTGAATACAGCTAGAATCTGCATTTTTGAAAGAACAATCTGGCTGTGGTATGGGAAACCACATGGAATGTAAATGGATACCTTTGATAGAAGGTTGCTGCAGTGATCCAAGAATGAGTAGATGCGAGTTTGGATTAAGATGATAGGGGATGGGGAGAGAACAGAAAGATATCAACAAATGTTTATTAATTATGGAATATATGGAGGAGTTTGAGGGAAGGCATTTGCAAGGCATTGGTATTGACTTGTTAATTTGTGTTCTGTAATACCCTTCAGTGGGGAAAGAGAGAGGTACTGAGAAAAAAGGCTAGGATAGAAGGAAAACTATGTTTTGTTTGACCTACTATTTTTTTCCCCCTCAGAAAAAACATTGATTGATTGATTGATTGCCTGTGAGTCTCACTCTGTCACCTGGTCTGGAGTGCAGTGGCAGGATCACAGATACCGCAGCCTCAACCTGCTGGGCTCAGGCAATGTTTCCTCCTCAACCTACCAAGTAATTGGGACTACAGGTGTACTCCGCCATGCCTGGTTAATTTTTTTATTTATTGTATAGAAGAGGTCTTGCCTTCAGGACTCAGGCAATCCTCTCACCTTGGCCTCTCAAAGTGCTGGGCTTATAGGCATGAGCCACTGTGCCCTGCTGACCTATTGCCTGTGAAATATCCAAGTGAAAGCTATCCAAAGAGCAGTGTGATACAAGACCTAGAACTCAGAGGAGAGAGCTACACCATGATGATGAAATTGTGTGGCTTTCATGCGTGGTTGCTGTAAAAGTCACGGGAATGGATAAGGTTGTCAAAGGGGAGTAGAAAAGGAGAAGCAAAGATGAACACAACCTGCCTAGGAAACTGCAAAGTTAAAATAATGAGGAAGAGTTAAGCATTTAAAAACCAAAGAAACGATTAAGGAGGTAGGAGGAAAAGAAGAGAGTATAATGTTATGAAAACATAAGAAAGAGAATGTTTCAAGATGGAAGAAAATAACAATAAAATGGATTACATACTGCTCTATCTATCCTGATGCAAACCGAATTTACATTTCTTATTTCTTTATTGACTTTGTTAGGAGTTCTTTTATATGCTAAAAAAAAATCTAATGACACCTTCCTAACTTGAGACAATTAAACAGACTCAGACATGTGGTATGTGGAATCAAATGAGTGAGGTTTCTTCAGTGATTATTAGGTTAGTGTGTCCCAAACTAGCACCATGGATTTTTCCATCAAAGCATTTAGCACAGTTTGTAATTCGCCTTCCATCTTTCACTCCTTTCTCTCCTTGGCCCTCATTTTTCTTTCATTGCAGAGACCATGTCTACTTTTTATCACTGTGTCCCCCATCTGGCATAGTGCCTGCAAGTATTTAGAAGACACTCAATATTTGGGGAGAAACAAACAAATGTATCTCAAATATGCAATAGAAAAGGCAAGTTCTGATTTAGGAAAGAAAAATCTTAGATCTCATCCTGTTCTGGGTCTTATGGTATTAAAACATCTAGAAGACTTTCTTTCCTTGATTAGAAGACTTTCAAGACTGGATCCAAAGTTCCATGAGTCTAATTGTCTAATTATCTAATTTTGCTAAACACATTAGAGCAGATCTCTGAAAAAAACAAAAAAAAACAACAAAAAAAACTTCTTCTAAAAACATGTTGTTATCCAGTCTGGCTTTAAACTGTGCCAGTAATACTTGAAAAAGGCCAATTCCTTAGGGGCACTGTGTGCTAGGTCATCTTCCAGCAGCTCACCCATTAACCATTGCTGTGGCATCCAGCCAAGCACAGGGGAACCTGTTATAGCGTCTGCCTTCAGCTACATTGTTTCTCCTACTTTCTGCCATGAGCTTTCCTGCAGCTGCAGAGTAGAAGGCTGGGCATATGCCCTGCTGGAAGGGTGTGGAATTCACATCTTCAGTGGACCTTTGACCAATGGGAAAGGGGATCCATGATGCAGTACTCCACTTACACTAGTCTCACATGGAAAATGATGGAGCGAATTCTGCATGATTTCTCAGAGGGTACCCAATAATACTGAGCTCCGATTTCCATGGTTCAGTAATACTTTTTTCCTGCTGTGCTTTCTTCAGTGCCTGCCTCTAGTTGCTCCCTGGGGGAATTTCCCAAAATAAAGTGCCTGACCGCAAACTCTTTTTGTGAGGCTGCTTTTTGGAGAACCCAAGTTAAGGAAGATTTCCACTACATCAACATATGTCCATGGTTCACCCCACCCAATGAAAGTGCTTCAAAAATTTTGAGTGTAATTTAAATTTTTCTAAAGCAATATTTTGTTCATTGTTTCATGTTTCAATTTCAGAAATTCTATATTTTCAATATGCTATGAAACTTTAATTAGGATAGACTTCTAACTCTTAGAGTTAGTTATCACTGCAAGTATCTTCCAGCTTTTATACCAAACAAATAATAATAAGTAAATAAATATTTAAATGCACTAGAAATTTAGTTATTTAGAGGAACTATTTATGAAGAAATAATCCCTTTTTTGGTAAAGGCAAAATTACTTACTAATATGTGTAGTTTCATAAATTTTAACTTGGACTACACTTTTGTTATTTCAGGTTTGTACAAATTTTAATCCTTATGGTTGGTGCCTTTACTTGGGCTTGGAAACTTTTTTCCCATTTTCATAGTAATGATAATTTTTTTTTGTGATCCACAAACCATTAAATTGAATGGTATGTACACATAAATATTTCTTTTTTTACTGAGAAAAAAGTATTTTTTCCTCTGTTCTCTCAACCCACTAATCACAGTATTATATATGCTATTAATTATGCTTAAATGTAGTTTGCTTATATAATTTGTGAACCTCTCTAATAACTCAAGACTTTAAAATTATTTGTCTTCTGTGTAGACATTTTGATTACTAAAACATTCCTAAAGCTGGAAGAAGGAATAATAACATAGGATTAAAACTATGAATCACCTTTTGATTAAACACTCAGCAATCTTTGTTGCTAAATCTTCACTCGGAGAATAACTCTAAGTCTCATTTGAACGTGTAGATGTTAATTCCATATTGATCACCGTAACCTAGTAGAAGTAATGCATATTCACTCAAATCATAGTTTGTATTTAAAGTGTATATTTGTGCTCAGTGACAATAACACTGGGTTCCAATTGTGCAGCTCCAATAGATAAGACTGAGGGAACAAAGTAGGCAACATAGAGGCATTTGGTGACAATCTTTTCTCAATGTTGAATGTACTATACCTTTAAGATCACATATTCACTTAAACCTATCTCCATTGAAGTAACCTAGACTTCTGCTCATAAAGTCTTGATAGTGGCAATAATAGATGCATAAAGATGTTTACTTTGTAAAATCATTCATACACATAATCTCATTTGACATGAGAAATCATCTGTTGATGCTTGTAGGACAGTTATAGATATTTCCATTTGGTTCAGATAAATTGTGTTACTGATGAACAAAAGAAAATAACTAATAAACAGGAAATCTGGGATCCAGGTGCTCTACATCCTGGCCCAGTGATGCTCCTGGAATATGATTGTTGCCATGCTTTATGTTCTCATGAGGAATTATCTTCTCTCTTCCTCTCGTTCTTCCTTCCCCCACCTTTCTCAACAAATGATAAGATGCATTCTGGGAACTAGACCAGCTATATCCTTTGCCTTTTTACTCAACCTGAATTGTGTATGTAACCTTGCTGTGATGGGTAATTTTGTGTGTTAACTTGGTGAGGCTATAGTACTCAGTTATTTAGTCAAACACAAATCTAGGTGTTGCTAGATTGTGGTTAACATCTATAATCCATTGACTTTAAGCAAAGGAGATTACCCTCCATAATGTGGTTGGGTCTCATCTAATCAGCTGAAAGCCTTAAGATCAAAAACTAAAGTTTTCCAAAGAAGAAGGCATTCTGCCTCAAGACTGTAACGTCAACTCCTGTCTAAGTTTCCAGCCTGTCAGCCTGCCCTCTGGCTTTCAGACTTGCCAGCCCCCACAATCCCGTGAGCCAACTCCTTAAAATAAATCTCTTGATATAGGATAGAACGTATATATCCTATTGGTTCTGTTTCTCTGGAGAACCATGACTGATACACTTGCCTTATATTTTGTGAGAATATCAATATCAAACAATTTGTACTCCTTTGGCATTTTTATGTTTCTTAAAGGATTTCTGTATGTTTGCTCTGACCCCTTCCTACTGTTTTTTCCTTGCCAAAATATAAATGTTCTATTGTAGTCCTGATTCTACAAATTCTCTTTGTTTCTAGAACCTGTTTAGGAATATTTGTTCTCTTGAAAGTTTTTCCATTTTCTCTGTCTTATATCTCAATTACTGAACATAATCTTAATGTTTAGGAAAAAATAATTGCCATCAACTGGCTCCCTCCAATCTTCCTATTAATAAAATGAGTGGTACTTTACTTCACACTCCAAACATGTTATGTTAGCCAGACATACACAAATATACGCTGAGTTCTAAGGAATATATTTTATTTTATTTTTCGTTTCAGTCATATATTCTAACTTATTTATAGTTTTGTAACAGAATGCTAAGGAGCAAGGAATCAACTATAAACTCAATCACAAATACTCTTTTTCATAATTAGGTTTTACATACTTTGACACTTACAGTCTTTGCATGCTAGTAGTTATTAGGTAGCTAGGCATTTTTGTTACTTCCCAGAATTCACTTAGATGTTTTGCATGCAACTCAAAATAGACTTAGTCAAAATTTAACTCCTGCTTTTCTCCTCCCAATTTCTCTCTCTCTCACGCTCAATATGTATTAACTGACTAATTTAAAAAAAATTACAGGTAAGAGTCTTGCTTTGTTGTCCAAGCTGGCTTGGAACGCCTGTCCTCGAGCAATACTCTTGTTTCAGCCTCCTGAGTGGCTGGGATTACAGACTTGAGCCTAATAAACATTTTAAATGAGTGATTGACTGAATGCATGGATTTCAAACTCCAGTATGTCTTGTGTTCAGTGTTCTAGACAAAATGAGTTATGCTTAAATAAGATCTTAGTTCATTTGTTTGCTCTGGATGGGTGAGAGTTTTTTTTGTTTGTTTGTTTGCTTCTTTGTATTTGGTATAAATAAATGAGTAAAGTCTCAGAAGATGCTGACAGGTTAACATACCAGCTGAATTGTTTAAAAAGCATAAAGTGTGGCTTTAATTCTTCCTCCCTCCCTCCCTCCTTCCCTCCCTCCCTCCTTCCTTCCCTCCCTCCTTTACATTTAGCAGGCAACTAGGTACTTCCTACAATGATCCAGGAACTATGCCTGGCACGGGAGATACAAGGCATATTCATAAAGAGTCACTGACCTATAGGTTCATACAGTCAGGTGAGGAGACATACATGTAAGGAAGTCAATGGAAGGCACTAGAACCCAGTGGGTGAGAGCCATGGTCCCAGAGCTATACTCTCAGGCTGCAGCCTAGGTTCCTCAGTCTCTGGGAACTTCGGTCTTCCTTTCTGAAAAATAGAGATAATAAAACCTAAATTAGAGGGTTGTGTTAGGAATAAATTAGTTACAATTTTTTTCAGCTGCATAGAAAATACCTGCCATACAATAAATACTTAGTACATTCTTGCTATATTTCTATGAAGGATAATAAACTATGGTATACTCAAAGAGAGAAGCAAGCCTGGAAAATATGGAAGCCTATATATGGTTGAACTCTTAACATTTAAGTTAAAAGTTGGTTGTTTATTATCTGTAAATTATGAAGTAAAATCAGATTTCAGAGTTGAGATAGGGATCAGGTTATTAATAGGCTCAAAGAGACAGTGAGTTTGGGAACAGTCCTCAGGATTCAATAGAAGCAAGGCATGTTGAAGGACAAGTACTCTGAAATCTCAAGATAGAATTTATTGGAAAATAAAGACATGATAAAATGATGTGGAAAATATCTATGGGAAGGAAGCCAGCTGTCTGTAAAACCATGAAAGAAATAGTGAAGGTTTTATTTCATTAATAGATGGCTATTTTTAAAATCATTGACAGATGACTTATAGCAAAAAGTCATTGTTAACACCTTAAAGTGCCAGTCATTGTCTGGGACTTGAAAATTTGGAATTTTGTAATTAAAAATTTATAACATCTTTGTGGGTTTTAGTAGTCTTTTGCTTATTCTGTGATGTTTATAGATTGTGATTTTATTTTACCCATAAAAAGAATTTGCTAATATTAATTCACATATATTCTCATTATTTTAATCTTATTTCTAGTTAATTTTTCAAACTAAAATTTCATTTGTTATGATTTTTTTCTTTGATGATTTTTCCCAAGAGATATAGTTGAGTTCATGGACACTTTTATGTGATGCATAGATATTACATCACTAATTTCAATCAATTAATAATATATTGCATTGCTTCTCATTATTAATGTAGAATGAAAAAATAATATTTTTTTAAAAATAAAAAGAATAGCAATTTATTTCCTGACATAAAGTAGTCTTCATATACGCACATACACAACATCCATGAAGGCATATATTTGTCTTCAAAGAACAAAAAATGATTTAGAAAAAAGAACAAACTTGCTAGGACTTCAAAACAATATGTTTGATATTTTTTTATCTGCTGCCTGGAAGAAATAAAAACTCAAACTTTTTATTAAAAGTAAGTAAGAATAACTGAGAACATGTTCAATTGCATAATAAAGATTTGTGTTAGACATAAACAATGACTTTCTGTGAGCTCTGTCTTGACATTGAACAAATTTAGAGTGACATTTATGATCCAACAGGGTTTTTCCTTCTGAAAACAGCCCACTAAGAATCCTCAAACTATTCTGCCTCTTTGGTTCCTGTATAAAGCACCAGGCACGCATGATAAACTGACTGACTGAGGCTTGGTAAAGGAGCCTGAACAATGGAAGACTTAAGCAGAATTTTCCCAGATGCCTATGAGATGCCAAAACAGGCCTTCTGACTCTGCCTTTTCCTTGCCAGGAAAGAGTAAAGGAAGAAGAAGGAACATAGGGCAATCCTAGACCAAGTAACCACATCCCCAAGTTCGCTATTAGTGGTGTATCAGCATGCATGCATTCATTTATTCCATTCATGCAACAAATCTGCATGCCAGACACCTTTCTTATTATTTATTTGCTTTAGAGAAAGGGTCTCACTCTGTCATCCAGGTTGGAGTGCATTGGTACAATCATGCCTCACTGCAGATTCAAACTCGTGGGCTCACAAGATCCTCCCACCTCACCCTTCTGTGTAGTTGGGACTACAGGTGCATTACCACCAGCTAAACTTTTAAAGTTTTTATATAGAGGAAGTCTTGCTTTGTTGCCCAGGCTAGTCACAGACTCCTCGCCTCAAGTGATCCTCTCGCTTTGGCTTCCCAAAATTCTGGGATTGCAGATGTGAGCCACTATATAGTTCTTGATAATAGGATACAATGATAACTAAATGAAGTCCCTGCTTCCAGTCTACCTCAGATAAAACATAAATAAATATGTGATAAATCAGGTGGTGAAATAAATTATGGAGAAAACTAAAATAGAGGGAGAAAATAAAATATTGAGATGGGTTTAGACTTGCTAGAAATATACAGGACACTCAGTTACATTTGCATTTCAGATACATTCCAAATAATTTTTTTAGTATAAGTGTGCCTGAAGCATTATTTGGGAATACTTATATGAAAAATAAACTGTTGTTCATCTGAAATTCAAATATAACTGAGTGTCTTTCTCCACCCCCATCTGTCAATCGTATTTGGGTTAGAAGAGAAAGGAATTTTATCTTTATATTGAATACTCAAATGAGGTCTTATAATGATGTGACCATAAGTTAGATACCTAAAGTAAGTAAGAATATGAGCCATGCAGATATATGGAGGAGGAATGTTCACTAGAGAGAAAAGTATGTAGATGAAAATACCCTGAAGACTTGCCAGCTACAGCGAAAAGTTGTCATATCACAGTTGTGTTCTCAAACAAGGCAAGCATAGGTCAGGACTGTCAAATATCTATTGTGAGTCTAGATGTAACCAGAGAGTTGTTTCCTAGACCCAAAACCACCAGGAAATCCTCTTCTGGTTCTGTGGTATGTCTATCCTATTGCGTAGGGAACCACTGATGGTAGCAAATTCATCTGTGATGAATTATGGTGTCCAGGCAACAGGGCGGTACAAGCTGTAAAAATATCACCTTTGTTGAATCTGAAGACCATTAGTGTCTGGATTTTTTAAAATAAAAATCTAATGCTGAGTTGCTTATCTGTTTTCTTTCCAAATGCTCAGAACATCACAAGTTAGTTGGCAAAATTGAGTCGAAAATTTGGCCAGAATTCTAGAACATCTACTCCTGGTGCTCGCCAAAAGTATCAAAAGAGCAGTCTTTCTTGTAGTACTTAGGATCTTCTGATTTCAGGTTCAGTCAAATACCAGGAACTTTCTTCTTCCTTTTTGGGTGGAAAAGTAGGATATGAGAAAACTAGGGGAAGAAGAAATATCTAGACATTTTAAAATGAATCTTTTCGTGCTTTTTAGGTCTTTGAATGAAAGTAATGTAAACTGATGAGTTTGAATGCTTTTTGTTTGAAGTAAAAAAAGCAACATAGAAAAAATACACACACACACACAAAAACAGTGCCTATCTCTGTGCCAAGACCAAAGGGTAATTTTGTGTTCTGGCTGTTCATGATGTGGGTTGCTTTTCCACAACTATGCCTCCACTGCCATTACTTAGTCTACTCAGAGTTCTCCCCTGACTGGTGCCTACATAATCTAATAATGAGCCAGATGCTCCTTCTGTGTGTGCTGGTCTTAGATGGTGACTTTGGGGGAAAAATAACTCTTTCATGATTCTGAAAGAAATTGGGAAAGGAAAAAATGAAGAGTAACCTAACATTCAAAAACAATAAATTCAGCTCACAAACTACACAATATACAAAAGGGGTGTAAGTCCACAATAATAGACAACCAAGAGAGAGTAGTGGATTAGAACGATTTATATTTTTTCAGTGTTGAAGGGCCTGGAAATTATATTTAAACTGCCAAGGTTTTCTTAGGGACCTTAATTAAATAAAGACTCACTACATAGTTTGTTGGAAGACAGATATTGCCACGTTGTATAAAATTGAGTGTTATGTATTCAAAGTTCAGTGTCTAGTAGGAAATGCCACCTGACCAGGTGATGGCCCCAAGACCAAGGTTTTGCCGTTAGATTTTGAGGAAGCTCAAGAGGTATCTAAAATGCTAGGTAAGTAGACAAATCCTTTTTAACAAGACATCTATGGGCACCTCAGGAATTATAGGTAGTCTAGAATACAGAGAATACATTATTTTTAAGAAGTATACTTAAAGAGAGATGACTTCTTAGGGTATAAATTATGAATGTTGTTTGTGCTGACTTAGCTGTCATCTTTTCTGCAATTTAGCTCTTAATTGTGGAAGAGTAGAGAGCTTCACTCTATGAAAGATGGCAGATCCTTAATTTGACAATTTACTTCTTTATTTAAAATAGATTTTTAAATAATTTTAACGATATATGTGGGGAAAGTGGGCATCTCCAAAATATAGAAAATAAAATAAAAATGTATTCCCACTAACCATAAGTGGGAACATTACTAGTGTTTTTTCCTACCTTTAACACAAACTATACCTATATGTTGATTTGTGTCTTATTTTCCATTGGCATCATCTTTACATATACTTGTAGTCTTTTTTTCTGTTCTTTTACACTTAGCATTATATTTTGAGTGGATTTCGTGCTATTAAAAATTCTTTAAAAAATATTTCTCAGTGGTTACATATTATTCTACTATAAAATGGACCAAAATTTATTAAATCATTTCACATTTTGGGCAGTAATGATGACTCCAAATTTTTACTATTACAAATGATTATTCAGTATACAATATTATATATAAGATTTTCATACATTTTTAATAATTTATTTTGGAAAGTTTTTTTTCTGTGTAATTCTCAGACCAAAATACATAGTCAAATCAAAGATTTGTACTACATATTGACAAATTGCTGTCCAAAAACATTTGTTCATTGCAAGATCCCACAGCATATATTTGTGTTGTATACATTTTAAGCCTTTTATTCTAATCTATTATCTTTTTTTTTTTTTTTTACTAAGACTTTGGTGCTTTATAAAGTTTGTGTTTGTATTCCAGTGGTTAGCTTTATAATTACTTTATAATTATATTTTCTTATAATACCTTTAGTTGCCCCTTTTTATAGACAACATAGTATGTATGTACTTAAATACCACACACACACACACACACACACACACACACACACATATTTACCATGGATGCTCTATTGTCTATTGCTGACTTAAAAAAACAGCCTAAAACTTACTGGCATAAAGCAATAATAATTTATTACAATGTTACTATGTGGAAATTTATTCAGGGTTCAGCTGGGCAATTCTTCTACTTCTTATTTTGTTAACTGGTATCACTTGGTATGTCTCTGCTAACTTAACTGGTCTGAAGATTTCATAGTTTATCTTGTTGGTGTTCGGTGGAGATGGACAGAAGGTTGTGGTCTCTCTGCATAGTCTCAGGACTTTTCCACGTGGTATCTCCAGCAGGGTAGTCAAATTTACAATGTGGCAGCTCATGACTCAATAGTGCATATTTCAAGAGGACTGAGTGGGAGCAGAAAAGTTTATGACCTATTCTCAAATGTAAAAGTAGTTTAATAATACTTCAACTGTCTTCTATTCAGTAAGCAAGTCTACGGTCAGCCTTGTTTTAAGGGGATGGGAATTATACTTGAACTCTGAATGAGAAGAATAGAAAATAATTTGTGGCTATCTTTAATCTACACCTTCCAGCTTCTGGCCCCAACTTATTTACTTTCTCTGACATATAACATAATTTCATCTCCTCCCAAGGTCTGCAAAATTCTCATCCTCTTATGGTATCAGCTTGTATATCAGGATTTTGTCAACTAAATTAGGCTTATGTGCTGTCTGCCCCACTCCTTCCTCTGTGACAACATGCAGTGGTAGGATAGAGAATCATTACAATAGGTAATCCAATTGATTCTGATCTGAGAATCAAATTCTGAAATCCAGTGTACTTAAGGGTCTTGTTTGACTCCTTAAACATGATTCCCTGCAAGTCTTGGCTACACCCTCTGGGTTCCTGGTTCTTCCCTGTAGGTCATTCTTTCTTTGCCAATAAAAATTACTAATACGTGCATCTACATAGCTTTCTCAACTAGCTCTGCACCCTCTGTAGGCATTTTGAGATTCAAAGTCCTCTTTTTATTTTGTAGTTCTTGTCCATTTCAGTTGAACCTAATATAATTACTTAAAAAATATCGTGGTTTCTTATTTATCAGTTAATAATCCACTTCATAGACAAAAGCCATGTCTACAAAACTCTTTGAGATGAAGTCTTCTTTATCTTTGGCTCCCTGTGAATTTGCTGAGGAAAAATACCCTTAAAAGTCACAGAAACATCATTGTCAATTGATGAATGTTCTCTTAGTCTGCACTCTTTCTGCAGTTCATGCTTCTCTGCCTCTCAGAACCCAAGCCACTCCATCACTGTTTTTTGTGGTCATCCTGTGCTCTCTAGTGTTTTCATGGCTACTATCACCAACAAATATATAGTCCCTATATGAAAGGTATATATTTTTCTGGCACTTTCAGAGATCTCCCACCAGTAGCTGTCCCCTCAACATGTTACTCTATTTTCTATTTTTCATATTCTACTGCCACTCTTGTCTCTTCCTGCAAAGATTTCTGAAGGGCTTTGTCAGCCTCAGCTGCTTTAATCAACACTTACAAAATTAGAATTTGTCTCCTGATTTGCTTGGAAATGGAGTTCATAGATTTTGCCATTGTTGTTTTCCTTGTTGTATAGTTTCCAAGAGAGGAAAGAAGAATCAAATCTAAACTGCTATCATCTTACTATCTGAATTAAAATGGAATTATTTTAATATACTGATATATTTTTAAAAATGACCGCCCTTAGAGGTGTATGTCAGCCTGATAAGAGGTAAAATAAAACATTTTGAAACAGCCAATTTGATATTACCTTAATTTGTATGGTCACAATTTATTGAGGCCATTTGGGTATCACAATTTTTATTAACAAGTAGTATGTCAAATGAGACACCCCATCGTTCATTTCAGTAATGAGTTCAGATGGGGGTGAGAGTCAGAGATAAGATGAGAAAGTACATTGCATATATTAATGAGTAAAGGAAAAAGAAAGAAGAGGAGATTGGATAAGAGGAGAAGAAAATATCTAGCAGCTAGTTTATAAGAAGAGTCAAAATGAACTGAAGTCAATATGACATTAATATTGTGGTAAAAACCAATGTTAAAATACCTTTTAATGTATTTACATGAAAAGAGACACGCTAATATAAAATATAAAAATCTAATATAAAAGTTAAAATAAAGTTTTAAGTTAAAACAGAAGATTATGTCTGGAATTCTCTTCAACTTGATCTTCATATGTCTGACTCCCATCATTCAGGTCTCAGGTTAAGTGTCATCTGCTGAGAAATACCTTCTCTAAACTCCCAATCCAAAGTAGTCCATGAATCACCATTTCATTAGCCTATTTTAATCATTATAGCACTTTTCAGTCTCATGTTTTCTGTGTATTTACTTTTCATTTTTATTGTCCCATTTCCCACTCATTCCAATCAATCATAAACTCCATTAGAATGGGATCTTATGGGTCGTCTTCAATGCTGTTTTCCCCACCTCTGGTAGAAATAGGGAATGGGAATTATACTTGAACTCTGAATGAGCACAATAACATTTCATTGGTGAATGGTCGAGATGACATGAAAATTTCAGCATGCCACAGAGGTTTCCACTTCCAGGGTTCCAGTCATTGTTTTCTTCTCTTAGGCATACTTAGATACAAAAGGGATTTTTTTTCCAATAAATTGGTTATTTCTAATATATAAGAAGCCATAGATGGTACATTTTTCTGTTACGTTGGGTCATCTTACCAGCATTCATTAATTTTAAGAGTTTTAAAGTTGCATATTTTGTTTCCAGTGTGGTTTAGTCATAGGCTCCTTTTGTTCCCTAGTTTCCAAATGTTGTCCATTTCTTTCTTATAAATGGTTTCACCGGCTGTTTTATTAGCCAGGGCCTTCCTAACATTATTGTGTAATAATGATGGCGGTGGGAATTCTTCCCTTGGTCTGAATTTGATGGGAATATCTCTAGTAATTTAACAATAAGATGACATTGATGAATGATTTAAGAGCCTCTCTCTATCACGGTTAATGAATAATGGGATTTCATTTTATCCAGTCTTCATAAAGGTAACTTTGCTTATCGGTGTTTGTATTTGGTGTGTTCTCACCTACATAACTGAGATAAATATATACTTTTCTTATTTTCTAGCTATCTATATCAGATTTTGATATCAAGCAATTTTTAAAATTAAAAGAGTACCATTTTTTAGGTTCTAGAATAAGTAATATGGAGCTGGCAATTTTGTTCTTTGAAAATTTTAAAAGAAAAGCTCATTGGTTAAAATAAAATATCATGTAGACCCAGAGCCATATTTGGAGATAATTATTTTTTGTAATGTATCCAGTTTATTCAGTGGGTACTTGTATATATGGGTTGCCTATTTAAACTTGGCGTAATTGAGAAATGTATATTTTATCAGAAAATTGCCTGATTCATTCAATTTATCAAACTAATTAAGAATTATCCATCCTAATCTTTTATGATCATTTTATCAATGATTTTGTTAGAAATAGTATAGTTGTTGAGAGAACAGGTTTTGGAGTAAGGGTGGTAGGGATTCTGCACTACATCTTTGAAACAGTAAGAAGTTTTATGATAATAGGAAGTTAAACTCCCAACTTTTTGATTGCATTTGTTAAAAAAAATGAAATAAACATTTCAGAGTTTCGTTTAAGGATTACATGAAAGAATATGCAAAGCTTTAAGAATAGCATCTATTACAGAGAAAGCACACAATATATTGTAGGTATTTATCATTATAATTACTAT
The DNA here is from genome assembly GCA_963574415.1 of Tarsius wallacei. Classification (NCBI taxonomy): domain Eukaryota; kingdom Metazoa; phylum Chordata; class Mammalia; order Primates; family Tarsiidae; genus Tarsius; species Tarsius wallacei. The sequence goes on from CAUYQG010080511.1 coordinate 22,378, forward strand.
CATGTTCATTTCGCTGTCAATTATAACTGCTAGACGTTTTTCTGTTCTTTTATACTTCTTGAATTTATTTAATGCTATCATTATCTTTATTTTTTATAATAAATTAATTTCTGCTTTTATCTTCACTATTATCTTTCTCCTATTTCCCTTACGTATGTTTTCTTTTGCTAATTTCTTTAATTGAATACTTGGTTTATTTTCATCATTTTCTATGAAATTATAAACATTTTCAAGGCTGTGATTTTTGTCTCTGGACACCACCTTGACTGCATCTCATAAGAATTAAAATGCAATATACTAATTTTCATTATTTTCAAAATTATCTATAACTGTTACTTTTTATTTTTTCTTGGCCTGAACAAAGTTATTTTAAAAAATATTATAAATTTCCTAATTGTTAGAGTATTTTCTTGTTTTGTTTATTTCTTTAAACTTATATTATTGTTTCTTATAATATTTTCTGGAGGTCAGATAGTGTATCGTGAATGATTTCTGTTTCATGGAACATACTAAAATATAATCTGGAATTGTGCATGACTAATTTTTCTACATGCTTCATGAATGTGATATTTTCCAGATTTTTTTGTAGCATTTTTAATTAAAAAAATATCAATTCAACCATATTAATTACTTAAGAAAAACATTTTTTTCTTGATCAACTAGAGGCTTTGAAATCAGAACAGTGGTAAAATCTTCCATAAAAGTTCTATCTATATCCGTTTTTAACATTGTGTTATTTGATGTTATTTATGTGACATATAAAGATTTGTGACTTTTTTTTGCAACTTTATTGTAAAGTGCACTTTTTCTGTATAAATGGTATTTGTAATCAGATTGTTTTCCCTTCAAATATGTTTGTGTTTTAAATTAATATTTTCATTCCTGCAATTGAACATATGGACAACTTTTCTGGGTAAAAGTAAAAGTTATCTAAAAAGACTGGGAAGATCAAAGTCTGACATTAGTGCAGGGTGACTGCCCTTGTTCTTTTCTTAGGGAGCATCTTTACCTGAAGAATTTTCTCCTGACTTGCAGGTGATAGCATGCAATATTAACATGAAAAGTTGTGAGTAGGAAGGATTTGTTCTTGACCAGTTAAGAAATAGGCTTAACAATTCACAACTTTCTTATGGGATTATACTTTAATACCTAATAATCACCTTTGTCAAGGAAAATGTATTTGGTGCTGTGGGAAGTAATTGCAATGTGTGGAAATATATTAAACAAGGAAACAAACAATCAAAAAAGATCGTTATTAGGGCATGATGATATAAATCGGACTCACTGTGCTAGAAAGAAGATGCATCTTGACCAGTTCATCCTACCATCTTCCTCTCAGACAAGACTTTATAGCTGGAAGACCTTCCCAGCTTTGGTGCACTAAACACACACTTTATTATCAAAATTAAAATCTCTTTTAAACAATACTTTAAAAGAGAGACTGCAATTCTTCCCACACTTATCTTTTCTTTTAATACCTCATTTCACACATCAATCACTTTTTGACAACAAACTACTTATACAAATCCTTGCTTAATGCTTTTTTATTTGTTCATATCTTCTTTTTCCAGTTACAGATGATAAGCTTCTAGGGGACAGGACTCTCTTGAGTTTATTTGCTCTGTACTAGGCTTAGCACAGAAACATGGAGAAAAATCCATCATGATGTGTGTTATCTCCTTTTACAAATATGATCCATCTATAACTTCTTTTTATTTTTTTTCAAATTGAACAGAAAAATTGATGCCAGTCTAACTGTTAGGTGGAAAAGTGAGGTACAAAAAATAAAGACATTTTTCTTTTCTTTTAAATCTTCAATCCTAGGCCAAAATTATTTAAAAACTGTATTTGACAAGGCCATACTTTAAATATAGTGTGAGCTGTTTTTATAAAATTTGCAATTGCATAGTTGATTGGGTGAGAGGACGTAGCAGTTAGTTTGGATGTCAGTTGTATCATCTCATCAAAGAAATCTAAGTAGTCTCTTTGTCTCAATCTATCATTTAATTTTCAACTACATTTCAACCACTTCATAATCTACTGATTACTGAATGAGCTATTATCTATGTAGTCTGATATGGGGGGGTGGTCTTAAAAAATTGTCTTGAACATGCAGTACCTGGTAAAGGTTTGAATAAAATAATGCTAAAACATACTTGTTCTATATCAGGACATTTAGGAATCTTGAATAGTGTGTAATTAAGGAGGAGTTAGGGAGGAGTGGTACTTGTATTATGTAAAGGAGGGATGTATAATTGAATTAAGCAGTGGGGGGAGGGGAAGAAAACAGAGATCAAAGCTTGAATAGCATCAGTTTCTGTTCTCAGCAATGTTAATGATGAAAAGCTTTCTTTGTTCTTTTGCATATCATACTACCCTTCTTAAAGTGAACACACTATTGTACAATTTATAATTTATACAGTTTCTTTAACTATTTGAATGTTGAAGGGAAGCTTCACCAGGCTTAGCTTTAGGAGGTTTAGAAATCTTCTAATACTTCCTATGTGGGACTTTATGTTGGAACATGAAAACAGCTGACAATGTTGAGAGAAAGAAAACCCTTAAGAGTGAACACAGTTATTGGTGTCCTACACATAAACTGTATAGTTGGGAATAGACTCAGGGGGCCATTTCCAGGGAAAGCTTCACCTGATGAGGTCAGAACCACAGGATTTTAAAAGCAAGGGGCATGCTTCATTACAATGTGGGCTGGAGGTGAGAAAACATCCCATCATTCTTTAGAGAGGCTGTTTTGGGGCTCACCCAAGTGCTCAGGCATAAATACTCGAGCAGAAGTCCCTTTAGAAGGGGTTCAGACAAGTTATAGTATTACCTGAATGCGAGCCAGGCCAAACTGCTTAGGCCCGAATTAAGAGGAAACAGTTTATAGGCTGCTTACCAATCCATCTTTTTCACTGTGGAGAAAAAAAAAAATCCCGTTTGCAGAGGTGATGAAAACCTGTATTAGAAGGTGACATAGCAGAAAAAAGAGGGCTAAGCCAATGGGTTGAGTATTTTAAAAAACAAGGAAAAAAGCCAACAGGGTTTTAAAAGTAAGTGTGGAAGAAAGAGAGGGAAGAAGAATTATGACATATTCTATGACTAACAGTTCCAGGCCAAATCATATTGACAGCAAAAAACATTCAGAAAATTCAAGAATTATATTATTTTATAGTTTATATATAGTTTATTATAGTTACATATCTGAATGTGTTGATGAATCCTTTACAATGGTGTGAGATCTGAGGTTTGTAAAATTCAAACACAGCCAATTAAGTAGGGCCATAGCTAAAGCCAATACTCTTGAAAAGTTTAAAAAGTCCAGCCAAATTACAATTTATGAATCTGGTAATCATTCTATTCTGCGTTGGATATTAGTCTGTAAATGGCCTTTTACCACTTAAAAAGCTCTCTGATGCATACAAGCCCATGGGCACTTGCAGATACATGCATACTTCAATATAGACCATACAGGTTTATTACCATTACTTATTATAGGTTGAAAAGAGAATGCACGGTAATACATATACAGTGTTATGTTAGTGGTCGTTGGAAAAGGGCACATATAGGACCTATCTTATTCGACATGGCTTTGTGATCAGAAGGAATGGAAATTTGTGATCTAGATTTTCTTATAAGATAGGACTTATTGCTCTGAATACTGGCAGACAGTGTCTATCAGTCAGTTCCTCTAGGGTTTCCAAAGGTTCTGTGAGCGGTGTCTTCCAAGACATAATCTTCTTGCACCCCCTTAACTCCTTGTTCCCATTCAATGTCTGATAGAGGCAGGTATAAAAATCCAGTCATTTCTGCCCAAGGTAGGATAACTCTGAGGGGCTACATATGCGCTAGACATTCTTGAGCTTTGTGTCAAGGTTTTATCAGGTCTCCACAACTGTTCAACTTCTTCCTCTGGCCAACCTTACCTCCTCTCCTGACATCTCTTGGTTGCCAAATTCATTCTTAGTGGCTTCTAGAGAAACCAACCTGGGAATAAGATAATATTAAGAGGATTCTAGCAAGTGTTCTGTACATCAACCTTATTTTATATGTTGAGCAATCAAATTACAAAATGAGGACTTAGGTTGACTAGTAAATGACATATTAGATATCAGGGCTATAACTTTTAATCTTCTGGTTAGACACTCATTCTCCTGATTGTAACACTGTCAGGGACATTCAATGAGAATGCATAACATTAAAAGTTGTAGTTCCACTGACAGTAGAAAAATCTAGGCTGTCAAGTGACTTTAATTGTATATCAAAATTATATATAAGGTAGCTAATGCGAACATAGGTAGATATTAAATAACTGAAGTCAAGCCTACACCTTTTTCTACATTTTCAATAGAATTATGTAATTGAAGGTGATCTTGGAGAATATGTAGTCCAAGTCTTTAAAGGGTACAGTAGCATACTTTATGATCTCGGAGTTAACTGTGAAGAGTAGACAGGATGCTCTGATTGGGCCATAAGTAGATAAACCCAAAGACAGCTAATACACCAGATTGTAGGATCAAGGAGAAGTCAGGATTACAGCAGAACATTTTTTTTTTTCTGGAATGGTTACAACAAAGTAAAAGAGATGTTCTGCCCTTCCATAGGAATATAAAAAATGAAACACACACACACACACACACACACACACGGCTTCTTTTACATTCTGTGATGTCCCTCATTTTATTGATATTTTGTTCTAAAATAAAGTAGAAAGGAATTGTGCAAATGATCTTTCTAGTTGCAATTTTTATTTTCATTCTCTAAAGTACAGTGCTTCACCCACAGCTCTGTAATAGTCATTGGCAAAATAGACAAATATCCATCAATTTTCTGGTGTTGGGGGTATGTATAAACCATGAAAGATATTGACAATAAAAAGTGTTAGCATCTTCAGGCTAATTAGCCAGTTTATAGGTAACCACTGATCAAAACACATTTACTTCCCTTAGCATAGAAAAAGGGTAGATATAGCTTTATAATGTATCTTGCTATCTATTATTTTCATGTATTCCAAACCTTCAATTTGAGTCAAATATACTCATTTAAATCATGGTATTTATTTAGTGTTCACTGTGTGCTAGGCACCGTTCTATGTGCTGAGAATGTAGTAGTAAGCAAAGACACAAAGTCTCTGGCCTTGTGGAGCTTATATTTCTGGTGGAGGATCCAATAATTAAGTACGCAAGTAAGTGAAGAAATGTAGACCATAAATACATATTATAATGTCAGGTATGTTTTAAGAATAAGGTTCTTCAGAGAAATAGAATCAATAAATATATATGCAGATAAATAGAAAGACATTTATGATGAATTAGCTTACATAATTGTGGAGTCTGAGAAGTTCTGTGGTCTGCAGTCTGCAAGCTGGAGGCCCAGGAAAGTAAGTAGTATAGTTCTTGTTTAAACCCAAAAACCTGAGAACCAGAGGGGTCAATGGTGTAAGTTCCAGTTTGAATACAAAGGCCTGAGAACTGGGTCTAATGGTATAAATCTCATTCTGATTCAGAAGGCCAAAGAGCCAGGAGGGCTGATGTCCAAGGGCAGGAGAAAACAGATGACCTAGTTTGAGCAAACAGAGCAAATTTGCCCTTCTTCCTCCTTTTTGTTCTATTGGGGCCCTGCACAGATTGACTAATGCTTATACCCATCAGTGAGGGCTATTTTCTTTACTTAGTTTAACAAATCAAATGCTAATCTCTTTGGGAAACACTTTCATAGTTACACTCAGAAGTAATGTTTCATGAGATTCTGGGCATCCCTTAACCTAGTCAAGTTGACACATAAAATTAACCAACATAGATATTGATATGATAGGCCAATCTAGGTAAGATTATAAAGGTTGCATGATGGAAGACTAATTTTGACTAGAAAGGTAAATGAGGAAAGAGAATGATCCATGCAGATACTTGAAATACAAGTATTCCAATCAGTGTGTAAAATCTCCGAGACAGGAAGGGCTTTGGGATATGAAGGGAGATCAAGGCAAATGTTTGAGTGAAGTGAGTAAGCTGAATTATGATAGGAAATTAAGTCAGAATGATTGTTAGGGGTTGGATCTTCTGTGAACCAAAAGCCATTGTAGGGACTTTGAATTTTATTCTAAAAGTAATGGGAAGGCATTGGATGATTGAGAGTAGGGGCATGATATAATGTGATTTATCTTTGAGAAAGATCACAGACAGCCATGAGAAGTTCACACTATAGGGAGTAAAAGTATATGCATGTAGTATGAGGCAGCTTTTGCAGTAGTACAGATAAGTGATGATAATGGCTTGGTTTATGGTAATAGCTGTGGATTTGAAACATGTTTTGGTGATGAGCTGACGAGCTGACAGTGCTGCTAATAATTTGGATTTGGGGTATGAGAGAAGGAGAGGTGTCAACAATGACTCTCAAGTTGTTGTACATTTAAGGAGTTGATGGTTCATTTACTCAGATGGAGGCCACTGTGGAAAGAAATAAAATGGCACCGTAAGTTAAATATTTAACTATTACGTATGGCATTATGGGGTTTCCAAATCTCTTCTTACCCAGTTGTAGCTCTGCTTTTGGTTCTTAGACCTTTACAATTTAGTTGGGGTCAAAATAAGTACAGAATGAGAATGTGACATGCTAGAATGCCAAATAAGAAAAAATGAGAACTGGGAAGCCTAAGATTGTAGGATCAAGGAGAAGTAATGATTACAGCAGAGCATTTTTTTTTTCTGGAATGGTTACAACAAAGTAAAAGAGATGTTCTGTCCTTCCATAAGGAATATAAAAAATAACACAAGGCTTTTTTTGCATTCTATGATGTCCCTCATTGTATTGATATTTTGTTCTAAAATAAAATAGGAAGAAATTATACAAATGACCCTTCCGATTGCAATTTTCATTTCTATTCTCTAAAGTACAGTGCTTCACCCACAGCTCTGTAATATTCATTGGCAAAATAGACAAATATCCATCAATTTTCTGATAACTCTCTTTTCCCTACAGCATTTTCTTGCTACCTTTTGAGGAGAGCTGCTTTAGCTATGTGTACACAGCTTTGTGTATGTCTGTGACGAGTAACGTTGGTTGCAAGTATTTGAAAGATTGTGTTTACATTTGTTTCCTTTTAAATTTCAGTCACTGTGCTAAAATCAGTTTGTTTTACAAAATGCTCATAAGGTCACAGCTATGGCCCTAGCTAAGATCCCCTGAGAATTTGAAGCCACATTGGACCTTAATGCCAAGAGAGTAATATTTGAATAGTTAACATTGACTAATCCTGCCACCTACCATACCATCTTTCATACAACCAGTAACACATACCTAAAAAATAAACTATTTGTCAGTTCTGCCAAGACAAATGTGCATTTGCCTTGGGAAGTTTTTGTCAAAAGCAGGACATGTTGGTAAGGAGCCCTTATCAAAATCATCATCCCTTTTTCATTATCATTGTTGCATTATCATTATCATCGTCTAATTATCTCAGGGTGGGAGGTAAGAAAAACTTGTGATAAGCCGACTCATTTCTAGGACACAAAGAGTATTCTAATGTCTTTTCTACACACCTCACAGGCTCTTATGCCTTGAGATCTTTTAATATGCATATTCAGAGGCTGGTGGAAATAATAAAGCGAAGCTTAATTGATGTGCTGCAGTAATATGTAGCTCCAACTAACTCTTATGAAGTGACAACCAATCTATAGAGAAAAATTCCAATCCTTAATTATTATGAATATAGCTATCTACATGATTTAACTCTGAAGCCATTTCAATGGGCATTGCATTTTCAATATAGGTCAATTAATGTCATATTAATTGCTGTTATTATGTTGCCCCAATTGACCTATTTCATATTTGCAAGGCTCCTAAGAAGAGGAGAAAAAGACAACAGAATAAACTTCTCCTTTTAAGCGCTGTAATGTCCCATCTTTCTGGAATTGCATTCAGAGTAAGGATTTTGCATGAAAGGGCTTCAGGAAGTTACAAAACTCCTTTACATGGCCTGTTGGATCTGTGTACAATTTCCAGCATTACCCAGAATAAATACCAGGAGACTGGTGTGGTTTATACAAGAGTTTATAGAGAAAAAAAATCCACCCACCAGCTCCCATGCTGAGGATTACAACCAGGTCCCTGCTGCCAAGTTCTGTGTTTAGGTAAAGCATGAGAAAATCTGCCATTTTTTTAAAGTCACAAAAGGGTTTCTATAGTAAGGAGCGGTAAGAAGCTGACAGCTTTTTATGCATAAAAGGCAGCTGTTCCTTCTCAGGTAATATTATTAATAAACCCTAAGGTAATGTTTGCTCTGAAATATGTCTAATTGAAATAATTTACTCTGACCCTTAGAGAATTATGAAACTGTTTTCATCATGTTCACACACAGCAAAATAATTATGAGATGCCATATGGAAAAGCCATCATGTGGTAGATGTCTTTCTGAATCTATATTTTTGAAATGTTTCCCACAGATAAATCATATAGCTAATTTACAAAGTAGAGGTGAGCGGTCCCTTTTCCAAGTGGAGATTTGAAGTGAAATGTTTGCAGTTCCAGAATATTAACAAGGGCGTTGACATCAGTAATTACTACAGTTATGAGACATTTTTCACAAAGTATTATGAGAGCAATACTTAGTTACACAGGGAGAAAAAAAAGTATAGGACTTTATACATAGCATATGAAATATGTAGGTACTGTCAGCCTCAGAAAACAGTGTGGGCATATTGGTGACTGAGGTGCTTTTTGCCTTTAGCATAAAATCTGTCTGGAAAGTTCCAGCAGTTTCCACTGAGATAGCACATTTGGCAAGATGAGGCTGAATGTGGTATGTAAGGACTTTCGGGAAAACTTGTCAGCTTTCACAGGGAAAGGTCCAAGTGTTTATGGGAACTATGAAGTGGTGTTGGGTGGCTCTCAAAGGGATCTGTGGGGTCATTTGGGACAGGAATTTGAAAGCTTTTTGATTGAAGCTCTTCTGAACTTATCAAAATGGTTAAAAGTCTGGCTGTGAGTCTCATGAGAGCAGACTTTCTTGTGAAATTTCTGGTATGGTACTTTCCTGCTGGGGTGAGAAAAATCTTAGTAGGACAGACTTTCTCATCATATTTTAATTCTTGAGATCCATGTCCCTGCTAAACCCAGGAAATGGAGAATCACAGGAAACTGAGCTTTACTTTTCAACCTCTGGGAAGTTAAGATCAGATTTCTCTAGAGTTCCAATTGTTTAGCTAAATCAACTTGGCTAATTTCCTGACCATTTCACCCTCCCCACCACCATAAAAAAAGTGGGATACAAGAAAAAAGACAAAAAAGAAGAAAACAAGATTTTTTTAAAAAAAAGTATCATTCATTTTTCCATAAATTTCCAGTTTCTCCAGATTTCCATTGAGCAAAAACATCAACAAAATGGTAAATAAATTACAGCTTGTTAACCCCGTTGTACTTAAATACCTACTTTCCTTTTTTCCCCCCTGTGTCTCCCTCAGGGGTATCAGAAGCCTCTTTGACCCTTACCATTGTGAGTGGTTTGAGGGATCTCCATTCCAACTGCCCATTATCGGATTTCAGAGAACTTGGTCGCAGTTGCAACAAATGAGCATTTTCTTTTTCTAACAGCTCTTTTAAGGCAGACGCTGGGAATCTGGTCAGTCAATGTCATCTCACAATTAGCTAATAGCTGGCACATGGAAATTCTAGTTCCAGTCCCCCTGGGTCCTTGTGGGATCCTCCCATTTGCTTACAGCCTCATCTTATTTTGATTCTCAGCATTCAATTATTCTTAAACATTGAAAGAAAAACAGATTTACATAAAAGCTCATATATGTATGTATGATTTACAAATATTTATGAGGTTATTTTAGAAATAGATGACAGACACTGTTTCAGTTTTTTTAAGCTGCAATTCTCTCTTCAGAACATGGGATGAAAAAAAGAAATAGTGAAATACAAAACTGGAAAGTTGACAAAGTGAAACTGCTGTGATTTTCTAATATTTTCAGGTCAGATCCTTGTACTTCCCATTTTTAAACATCTGCCAAAGATTCGTTTTTATTTCCACTGTGCTGTTGGTGAGCACTATTTCTAGCTATTGACTGTCCTAAAATAAAGGTAACTTTTTTCCTGTGATTTATAGTCTATCATTATTATAGTGCAGCCTCTGAATGCACGAACTAGCGATTTATTGTTCACTCGTGTCTTATACCCGACTCATGTAATAGAGGAAAGGTAAAATGTTTCTGCTTGTTGAGGTCTCCCTTCCTTAAGCAGTTGTCTTTTTTGTGTGGTGCTTGCAGCCTGATTAAACTACGTCAAGAAGGTCACTGACCAATTTTTGTCTTTAATAGTTTCCCATAACATGTATTCCTCATAGGGAGCTTTTCTCAGCTCAGGTTATTTCCATCAATGTTCTCAAACCAAAAGAATGGTCTTTGCAGTAAACCAACAAATTCCCACATTTTATCCTTTATCTCACATGTAAGTGATGACAACATTTATATTTCTTCTGCTGTCTGGGCCAAGAACAACTGAATTAATGAGACCATCTCTTTTTCATAAGTGTATTATATTCTTTCTTTGACCTTTAAAGCATGGGAATTTTTAGTTTCCTAAGATTAACTAAGGAGGGGAAATTCCCACCCCATGTGTCTTTATTTCTCATCACATTTTCCCCCTTAAGTGGCCAGCCATCAATGAGAATGACGCACAAAGTACACACACACACACACACACACGCAGAGTTTCACACCAATCCCACACACATTATCTTGAAATTTAGTGTCTATAGCAAAAGTATAGAGCAAAGATTTCCAGTAGGATTTAATTCTCATGTTATGTCACACTCCACAAAACATTTGGAAGACACTATCACAAAAAGATGAGATAAATTGCACAAGTGTTTCAAGGAATCATAGTAGCTAACACTAGGTGTATACAATTTAGAAAATATAATTTTATACTTCAGAAATATGTCTGTGATATTTTTGTGTTTTCTTACTCATTCTTGTTTATTAATACTATAGTTCCTGATTATGGTTTTTTTTTCTAATTATGCTTTTATATATAAATGACTGATAACAATTTGAGAATAGAAAAATGAGAATATGGCTGAATTCACAAAGTCAGAAACTAACTAGTACTTCTTTCATATTGGTCAGGCACCAAAGTGCTTATAAATTTTTATTTTAGATTCTAGAATCTCTTTCTGAGGTCAGTAGTTATTTTCCTACGATTTTTTATTTGATGAAATTTAGCGGAGACTAAGACAGTGAATCGATTATGTCCTAAAGGAGAATCTTGGCAGAGGACGTTTCTCAAGTTGTGGCCAAGTATACTTGGCTGCTGAAGAATTAGGCATCCCATTGTTCTTAGAACATCAGAACAAGCGAGTATTGCCCTACAATTTCCTTGTTTACATCCTCACTTATTGTTGCCATCTCAGAATCAGATAAAACCCTTTCTGATAAACTTAGACAGTTAACCAAGTTATTTTATTCTATTGTAGTATAGTTTAAATGAACATATCCCTAGAAATTCTATTTTTTCTCCTGTGGGACAAGAACAGCAAAAGGAGCTGGTGCCTAACAACTTGTAAGTTAATTGCAAATGAAAAGGAGGCCTTAGAACTGAAGTATGAAAGAGGCCGGGTCTTTCCACAAATCTTTAGGTTCTACTGGGCATCTGCCAACCAGAGAAATCCATTTTTGCTATTCTGAAAGGATCTTATTATGAACACTTCCAAAGTGGAATTTCTTAATGCTTATCTCCAAACTATTCCTTCCTCTGTCTGGTACATCTCAGTAAATGATGCCATTATCCATGCAGTTGCTTAAAAGAGAAAACCAGGCATCCTTCTTGATTCCTCCCTTTCTTCATCACCTATAATCTGTCCATCAGTAAGTCCTCTACTCTACTAAAATCTCTTGGTCCAAAACCTAGCACCTTAGTTTGAACCACTATCATCTTTCATCTGAATTACTGAAATAACTTTATGATCAGTGAGGGTTGAATGAGGGAAACAGAGTCAGTGCCTGGGAGTTGTATATAAGAAGCATAAAATTTATTACAAAAAAAAAATAGAAAAGTTGAAAAGTCAATCAAGGATGTTTGTGCCAACCCAGACATTAATTCTATCAGTAAAGTGCTACCCTTTCTACACCGGGAGGGCAGAGGAAGAAGGTGGTGGTACCAGAACTTAGGAACCAGGGTTCGTCAGCAAGAAGTAAAATCACAACAGGAAGAGCTGTTGAGATCAGAATTAGAACTACGGGGAGATGAGGCCACTACCAGAGTTTCTGCTAGAAGCAATGTGGAGGTTAAGATAGGGGGTATCTCTTCTTTTAGCCTTAAACTCATATCAGGGCTTCCCATTTAACCAACCTAGCTATAAAGCAGTTGACAAAACTAGCCTTGAAAATGTTTGCAAAAGCCAATTCCTGGAGAACAGAAAATGAACCTATGAGCAAAAGTGTAAGTATCATAGTCTACCCCTTTTTTTAGGCAGCATACATTTTCCCCAGCCATATATAAATTATTCCTATATATTAATAACTTTATTTTTCCTTCTAATAAAATGTGACCAAAACCACAAATGAAGATGTGCTCACACCTCTCCACAAAAGGGAGTCACAAAGTCCCATCCTTCACAGTTCACTTTCAAAGTTGAAGGTGTTCAAGTAATATAATACCCTCTTCTTCTGGTCTTGCTGTGGTTCCTTAGAGTGTAATAATCTATGAATTAAAAAAGAAAATTCAAGTATTGTCAACATTCTTCATACAAATAGTAGAGAAAGAAGAAAGCATAAAAAAGAAATAGTTTGTTACCATGCATAACAAAAGTAGACCTCATCTCTGTCTCTAATCGTGAGGGTACTTCTTCATCCACCCTTTTAACATTCCTCTTGCTTGCAAATAAAACCTCAATTGGGCAAGGTTATTTATCTTTTGGGTGACCCAAGATTTCTTTCCTAAAGGGTCTGAACATTTAGTGGTTCAGGCTTTGTTGCGTAGCTACTTGTGGCTTTTACTCCTGGACTGGAAAGTGTTTAAGATAGGATCCTAGTGAATCCCATCATGTTTTAGCAAACAATTTTCTGTTGGCAACCAGAATCAATCCCCACCTCCCCTTTCTTTGTCTGATAAATCAATGGCAAGAGAAGCCCAAAATACTCAGGTAGTGGTTTCAACTTATAATTCAATGGAGCAATTTTTGTATCATTAATCAGTTTATTTCTTGGCCAAGTGTGGTGGCTCATGCCTGTAATCCCAGCATTTTGGAAGGCCAAGGTGGAGAATTGCTTGAACCCAGGAGTTGAAGATAAGCCTGGGTAACATAGCAAGACCGCATCTCTACTAATAAATACATTTCTTTTTTGAGAACTGTAAACCTGCAAAAATATGAAGTTATAAGAACAGGAAGCAAAAATGATGCAGGGTATACTTATTTGGTATATTAGTAAAAATAGTAGCTTCTTCTATTTCTTTTAGAACTTTTATATATTGGCCACGAGAGAAGCAGTATCTTATACTGTTCCCTTTTTCAAAGCACCCAACATTCCCGGGAGTGACCACTCAGATGACTCTCTAACTGAATCATCAGTAATTAATTTCATTAGTCTATTAGGTCAGTTGCCATACAGGAATAGGGTACATTGCAAGACAAGTGAATTTCGTGTCTATAAATTCCTTGCTGCACTTTTTGCTATGAATGAGCTCCAATGTACCTTGGGCTTCTATGAGGATTAAGAGGAATAGTTCCATAAATTCATGGATAATAGTGCTAGCAGAAGCATAGTAACTCCATTTCTTGATTTTGTATCTATCTAGTTAGCCAAATTGCTGCCCTTTCCAAAATGATAGTGGTCCACTGTAATCAACCGGCTACCAGAAAGCTGCTGATCTCTTTGGGAATGATGCTCTGTCAGGTGGTAAGTATTGGCCACTGAGGTTGTACATTAGAAACTGTGCTATGCTGTTAGCATGGAAGTAAATGCTGTGCTGTTGAGGCCTTATATTGCCATTGTCTCTCATGATGGCCCCTTTGTACATGGGCTCTTTGAATAGTCGTATTTTGCCAATCTGATTGTAGAAACTTTCCTCAAGAGTGGATGTCTTTCACTAAGCATATTACATGGTATACAAACATCTTCAGGCCTTATACCCATTCCTGGTACATTCACATATCTTTGTCCCAGACAATGTGTATCAGTCTTCTAATGTTCTTCTTCCAATTCCTGGCCAACTAGCCAACCAACAACAACTGCTATAACATCATTGTATGCCCTGGAAGAGACCATTTCTCTTTCCTGGCCAACTAGCCAACCAACAACAACTGCTATAACATCATAGTATGCCCTGGAAGAGACCATTTCTCTTCCAGGGCATACTAGATAACAAGATTTTCTGCTCCAAGTTTTACCCAGGAGAGAGAATATTCCTTAACCACATTCCTTTAGGGATACTGTTGAGTAGGACTGCAGTAGAACAGCAATCAATTGCTGGCTGGTGTCAAGACATTATGCTACCCATCCATAACCAGGTCAGAGTTTTTCTTCTTCAGTCAATTGGTCACAGGAACTCCTCACAGGTCACGTGTGTAGATTGAGAGAGGCAGTGATAGTGCAGACTACCTGATCTGAAAATGAAATCAATTTTATTTGACTTTTTAAAAAAGCCTGCCTCCCTGTTCTGCTGTCTGGAATTATCTGCTTGTCTACTCTTCTCAGTCACCAAATTTTAAGGGGGTGTTAGAACATTCCACGGTGGGAATAGATTTAGCACTTTACATAGATGCTATTTTCAGGGCCTGGGAATTGCCTTATTAAGTATCCTCCCTGAAACCCTCAGTAGGTCATTTGTTGACTGCATTGAAGTTTAACTTGTGGAATCCTATTCTTGAATCTGGACCCTCACTTTGAAATTAAATTTCTCTGAAGAGTTCTTTTCCATGGGGATAACTGTTACCTTTGTTAGCCAAAGTGCACATTACCAGGAGTTTTGTGGTGGGATCTGGGGAATTCAGCTTCCAGTAGTTTTCTTATTTTTTCCTTAGTTCCAATTTTATCTCAGTAAGTTTCCAGTGTCTCTGTTATTGCTCAAAAATTTATCTTGGGACAGAGAATTTGTATTTTGTAATTCCAGAAAAAATGAGAACAACTGATTCTGGTCATTTTTCAACTGGTGACCTGAACCTTTTCCCTGTATGCTCCCAGAAGGTCAGCTTGGAGCAAAGTGTTGTGTTTCACACAGGACTTCACTGAAGGAAGCCTCCAAGAAGGACCTGTGTCAGTCAGGGTCTTTATTGCAGGCCACAGAAACAAGTTCTGGATGCTTCCAGAAGAAAATGGAGTTAATAAAGACTATTGGGGCATTTACTGTGAACCAGAGAACTAAGCTTGGGGACTGTACCACTTAGAACAACATCTAGACTCACATCATAGTTCCATCCATGAAGTCATCCTGTCAATGCCACCCCTTTTTCACCATGGAATCTTGATGCTGGATTCTGCCATAACTGAGAGAAGCATTACACATGACCACTTTGATGTGCTTTCTACCAGGACCTTTTCAAAGTATACGTATACATTTTTATTTCTATACTAAATGAGATACATCTTTTAAGGTTAGTAATATACTGTGAGCATTTTCTTCCCAAGACCAGGAATGTTTTTCTATAATATCGTTAATAATGGTACATAGTAAACTATCACATAGATCTACCATAGTGTACACTGCCAAACACAAATTGTGCCATTTCTAAATTCATACTCTCTTATATAATGCTTTACTGAACATCCCTGCATTTGTTATTTTATGCACATGACAGAGGTTGAATTACTGGTTCAAAACACATGTTTTTTTAGCCTTCTGATGGATATTGTTAAATTGCAATTCTGAGAGTTATCTTAAAGAATAGAGTACATGCCTGACGTCCTTTTTTATAAATAATTTGCTATGAAAACAGAATAGGCTAAAGATTCTTTATTCTCTTATTCCCACTCTGTCATTCTTCAAAGTTTTACTTATGTGGATTCAAATTCTATTTCCAACCTTCCTCTATTTTTATATGACTGTTGTGAGGATTAAATTAGATGCAAAAAACTGCTGCTTACTACATCTTGCACAATTGAAAACCTAAAAACGTTTCAAATGTTAACTGTTATTATTATTTTTTCTCACTCATCTAATTATTGGTCAACTTTCATTGTTACAATATTATTTCTTTGCTATCGTCCAAAAATTCCTGATATTCACAATATGCGCATAAGAAATTTTACCTTTTGGTCACACTGGGCTATCAATAAAAAATAATTCTTAAGGTGAAACAATTAAAGATGTAAGAACAACATTTTTTCTCTAACTACTAGATTTCATATTATCCTTAGGGCCTTTCTAGAACATAGCCAAATGATATCTCATAAATGGGGAAGTATTTTTACTGATATTCTTAGAAATATTTAGGATAAACATATATACTAAATTAGGCTTGACAGAAATAATTTGTCACAATTGCATCATCTTGTGTGTGTGTGTGTGTGTGTGTGTGTGTGTATAACATACATGTCACCTTGACTTATAGTAACCTGAAGAGGAAATTTGTAGGTTTAGCAAATCTCTTTGAGCAACACCCACGGAACTGAAATCTTATTCTATTTCTTGGTGGTCTTCTACCCATCCAAAGCTCCTGAGGATCATAAAAACTATCGGTTCCTCTCCTAAATTGCTGTAAAATATATATCCTCTGAGACTCAGGGGAAAATCTTTCTGAGACCGAGCATTCCATGGAGACTCAATATTCCATATTTTGAAATGTAGCTAGAAGTGGAAATGGATTTATTTCTCAGGATCTCTTTGTCCATAATTAGGTATATAAAAAATGAAGTTCAGAAAGTAAGTGAAATATAATTGAAAAGAAAAGCCTTGATTTTACATGAAAATTTCTTTAACAGATGCGTGAACTGGGGTAACTGAAGACAGTACATAAAATTAAATAACAATGATGAAACTATGAAATACAAAACTTCTCACACCCATAAGCTAGTTCCTAGAAAGAAGGTTATCATATATTGTTAATGTGTTCACACATTTGACAAATATTAATGTACTCATTACATATAAGGCATGAGAACTTACATGTCATTCAGTGGTGATATTAATAACAATTCAGTAATCATTAGTGACAGGTATGATGTTAGTAACCACAAGGCAGATTTTTCTTTTTTTCCTCCCTATTTTCTCCCAGTTCTCTTTCCTTTCCTTAATTTCTGAAAAAAAATTAATCTTTGCTTTGTGGACTGAGGAAGAAGGGCTTTACTATTTATTAATATATTACTCATTCATTCAAATATAATCTATCTTTTTCTAAAAAGTATTTCTGGCTAACATGTTTCTACTTGTTATTTAGAATTCTTTAATAATTTGGATATTGTTCTGGCGGTATTGTCTGCCATTTTCCCTTCATTAATTGGGAAAGATTGCTGTAATTTCTTTCTTTCCCTTCTTAAAAGCCATTATATATAAAACACACTCCCTTGTGTGATCAATAACATATCTCTGTGGAAATCACAATCTTTGATAACATTTAGTTTGAGCTTCAGTCACAGTGACATAGACTTAGTCTTCTTGTTAACATTGAGTTAGACCTTTCTGCAAAGCTAAGAAACCTGGTCCCAATGACTTGAGTTCTGAGATCTGTTTCAGCAGAAAAAGCCCATTCTTTTGTTATGGACTCAAAACTTATGTACATTAACTGTATTCTGGAGGACAGGGAAGGCGGTAGCAGTTTTGAGCATCTACCATATGAATTCTTTTCTCTGTAACGCTTACAATAGACTTTTGTTTTATTTCCTTCCCCATCTCAAGGATAATTTTTAAAAGTGTAACGTTAATTTGTGAAGCTGAGATTTAAATTCAGCTTTGACTTCATTTATTCAAACAATAAACATGTATCATATGCCTTATTGTGTTTTAGGCATGATGTAAGGAAAGTTGTTCAAGTTATGGAGGTATTATAGTGGTATAAGTGATTGCAAAGTTGCTTTATATTCTGCAATACTGTTGCTAAACTTATTTTTGTTACTTCCTTGGTATTTCTCAGAGATTGAAATCCAAATGTAGTAAAATCAAATTTAGTTTACAATTGAGTCATACACAAACTAAACAGCAGCAGTCAGAAGTACAATAATTGTGACTATGCTGGCATTGTCATCAACAGTGACAAGATCTTGATGTGATTTAGTTTAGTCTGATAATCTGTAGAGTCTGGAATATTCAACATGGACCCAAGACAAATACTCAACTGGTACATTTCAGTATGAACATAGTCAGAGATATAGCTTCATAGAGGTGATAATGTTTAAACTTCTAAGATCCTGGGAGAGGCTGCACTAATAATCTTTTTTTCTTCTTTTTATTTTCTTTATCTGTGAAAGTAAAAAAATTTATATTTGTTTTCTTGAATATATTTCCAATTATATATATTTTAGTCTGAACAAATCGTTTAAACAACTCTAGTTGTAGTGATTCTTAAAATGTTGACCTACTTACATAAACAGCTAGTTATTGTCCACAGTTCATGTCCTTAGAGGCTGCAGATACACTTTAGCTCCAGTGGCTTCTTGGAAATCACCTAGACCCCTTTATGATCAGCTGAAAGGTTACACTGGTGCATCAGGGAGACTGCAGGACCCTGCACTAGGTCTAAAGGTAGAATCTGTTTGGATTGGCTAAATGTTTTGAATATCACCAATGTAAATATGAAGAGTCAACTGAATTTCAAAACTCTTGTAGCTATTGAAGGACAATCTTAAAGCCATTCCAACTATTTTGTCTATTATATATATGTAGAATAGCTGTATATATGTGCATGTCTATGTATGTGTGTGTGTATGTGTGTGTGTGTGTGTGTGTGTATATATATATATATATATATACAGCTCTCTCTCTCTCTCTCTGTGTGTGTGTGTGTGTGTGTGTGTGTGTGTGTGTGTGTGTGTATGAGTAGAATTGCTATAGGGTAATGGAATGTTAAACTTCAAAAATATAATGCCAAAGGACCGTCTTAGGTGCTAATATTGTTTTGTTTCTTAATCTTGGTGTTGATTATAAAGGTTTGCTAAAATTGTGAAAATTAAGAGAGCTGTATAATTATGTGCAATTTTGGTATTAATTATTATTAAATAAAAGGTTTAAAAAGATGATGTCAGATTGTTTTCCAAATTGATTCTACCAATTTATATGCCAGCCAGCAATGTATTTGACATAGGTCTTTAAAGAAAAATTTGAAAAGAAATAAAAAGTTTTAGTGATTTTACCATAAAATACAATGGTTTTTGTTGTTTTTATTTATTTATTTATTTATTTATTTATTTAAGTCAGGTTCTCATTTTGTCACCAAGGTTGGAGTGCTGTGGGCGATTAAGGCTCAACCTCCTGGGCTCAGGTAATCTTCTCACCTCAACCTCCTTATAAGTGGGACTACAGATGCATGCCACCACACTTGACTAATTTTTTATTTTTTGTGGATATGTGGTCTCACTGTGTTGCTTAAGCTGCTCTTGAACTTCTGAGCAAAGGCAATCCTCTTGTCTTGGCCTCCTAAAATGCTGGGAACGGTCATGAGTCACTGTACTTGACCTAAAATAAAACTGTTTTTAATATTTATGTATATCTTACCATTTCTGGCAATTTTAAAAAATGTTTTTTTGTATAAGAAGGAAGAATGAGGACTAGTTAGATAAATTGTAGCTTACTGAATATATGTCTGCAAAGAATTTTTGCTCATGTGTATAATAAATTAAATTTTTACCTATTTATTAACCATATCATATACAAATAGCTGGGTACATTTTCACCAAATTTCAAGTCTATGTTTAAGTTCAGCTTACCCCAAAATATAGTTTATCTGGCATACAAATAATTATACAAATAATACAAAAAGTTTACCTGGCATACAAATAACAAATAATTCCTCCTGTAAGTCGGGCAATTTTGCATGGAGATACATAGTTATTTTCCAGAGCAGTACGTGTGATGCCAGTTGGGAGAACAATAGTAGGCATTAGTGAAAATAAATTGAGAAAATAAATTGTGTTTTAGGCACAACCTCTAACCAGAATGATCCAAGGCAGAGGCTTTGAAAAGAAGACACTGACTGGTGATGGGGCAGTTTCTCACAAGGTCTGTCAACAGTTAGGGCCTCTGTCTTGACTCTTCCCTGGAGTTTCTTCACACTCTACTGCTTTCCTCCTACTAGGTCTTTTTCGGTTTGTTTTTCTGTCTCCTTTTCATCCTGTTTGAAATTCTTCCCAGCTCTGTCCTCGGGAATCTTCTCTTTTCCCTACCTCTTCTCCTCCTTAAGTGAACTCTCTCAGTCCTGTTTTCTAAACATTCTCTGTATGTGGATGATTCCCAAACCGCTTTTTTTCCCAACAAATCTTTCTTCTGAACTCCAGAGCTTCTACCAGCTGCTTAGCAGACACCTCCCCTTTGACACCTCCAGGACAGCTGAAACTTAAAATCTAAGCTAACTATTGATTTCTACCCCTCATCATCTAGCCCGTTCTTATTTTTATTTTTCCATTTTGGTAAATGGTGCCATCACCTATCCACTTGTTCAGGCCAGAAGCCTGCATACTACTTTTGATTCCTTTTTCTCTCAAACTCCATATCAAATCTACCACCAAAAGATTGAATGTTGCAAATGTGCCTCAAGCCTGCCCTTCCTTTTCCATGTCCTCTGCTGTCCTTGGTTCTCTTTCACCCATTGTGTCATTTCTTGCCTGGATTGATGAAATAATTTTTCTCCCTGGTCTTCCTACTTCTACATTTATTCCTTCTAATCGATTATTCACTCTGTAGCTGGGATGGTTTTCTTAAAAGGTAAATTTGATCATAACACTCCCTGGCTTAAAACTCTGAATAGCCTCACAGTCCATGCAACATAAAAGTTCAAAATCCTCATCATAAACCATAGGAATCTGCATGATCAAGGCCCTGCTAGATGTTCCAGCATCTTTTCCCATCTCCCACCTATTTATTATTCTCCTATCATACAGGTCTTATTTCAGTTCTCCAAACTTATCTGCACTTTTATCTTCCTAAGATGTTTTATTCTCTCTTCCTTAAGTAATTCCAGTTTACTCTTTGGGCTCAAAATGAAGTGTCAGTTCCTCAGAAAACCTTGCTTCACCTCATTCCCTCCTTCATCTATGTAAAATCCCATGACAGTTTCTCTTACAGTATCCTGTGGTCTTCCTTCACAGTACTCATTGCTGATTGTAATTATACTCATATTTTTGGGATTTTTGGCTTAATGTCTCTTCTCTACAGGAAATATATATGCTACTTGAGGTCAAAGGACAGTCACAATTTTAAAACTTAATCCATACTAGATGGTTACTAAAATTTTCTGAATGAATAAGTGACTGAGTGAATTAAATATGTACTGAGTATCTTCTGTTCAGCACAATACTTATCTTGAAGGAGGAAGAATACAGACTCATTCAAAATAAGTCAAAACTCATAAACCACCAAACCTCTGAACAAGTAGAGGATAAAGAATGACAGTAGGCAATTAAGTGCTAAAATGTGTGGTACAGAGTGAAACTGCTAGAAGAATGTCAGAAGGAGAAGATTAATCTCAGTCTCCAACTGGGTGGGGCTTCCCGGAGGTGAAACTTCCATGCACATAAGATTTGGACTCTTCAAACAGCGGATATACATTTATACTCTCCTATACCCTCCCCTTCAATATAACAAGTATTGATTTTTTTTACAGCAGTTATTTTCTTTTTGTAAAGAACCTCATAAATATGTTATTATTTAAAATTCCTTTTTTCATCCTGACATAGTCATATGTTTCTTTGCTTTTTGTACCACTGGTTTGAGTGACACGAAGAAATGCTGCTTTTGCTCTAGAGAGACTGTCCCCAATTGGAGCCTTCAGAAGGAATGGTGTTCATGGCACCAAAGTGACACTCCCCCCACCCCTAGCAGCAGATGAAATATTTCAAAGGGGACATCTGCCACCACCGCTGAGATTTTATGGAGTACCCACACATGTAGACTCACTAAAGTGGGCATGACAGCTGAAAAATATTAAAAGTGTGTGTGTTTTTAAAAACAACTTATGGTTAGGAATTAAGAAATGACTTTTAAATAAGAACAGAATTTTTTTTTTGCAAGTGTGTACTTTTTTTCTGTTTCTTTTTTTTTTGAAGACCCCACACTTGCAAAATCTTTTAGGTCATGTGTTTGCTTTACGAAACATTTGGCAAGTAATAGGTGCCATGGGAATATATCCACTCCATCTGGAATCAGCAGATCCTCCTGGTTTCACTGTACCTGAATTACCACCAGTCCCCATGGCTTACAAATGTTTTTGTTTTCTTTCTTTAATAAATTTTGGATGCAATAATTAAACGGAGGAGACTTACTGAAGTAAATTCTTCCTTCAATTTTGTAAGGCAAATCTTAGAGAAGAAAGTAAACGTATACTTGCCAATTTGATGTTTACAGAAATGAAACCAGCATAGAATGTCATTATTTCTTTACTCAGTAGAGCATTTCCTTTCATAAAATGAGGCCCAATGAACACGCATTATTTCTGACCTAGGTCCCCCCCACTCCAGTGAAAAACTTTTTAAAAGGCATTTAATTTTATTTAGATAATCACAAGTTATGGGTCATGTTGTCCTAACTTTTGTGTTCCTTTTAAAAATTGAACAAATATTGAAACTGGAAAAATGATTTGGTTATCTGATCCATTCACTGTCAGAGAAAAATTGTTTCTTGCTATATCCTTTTGGACTTTCAAATTTTGTCATCAACTGAGGATGGCTACATCACTTCACCAAGAGCTTTCTGGATTTCCACTTCTCTAATTATTTTGTTATGCTTTGTTTTATTTTATTCTACTTTGTTTTACTTTATTTTAAGGGGGAGGTCATGTAGAAAATCAAGCTTATAATCTCATAAATACAGCATCCCTTGTTTGATATTTGGATCTTTCTTATTTCATTTTGGCAAGAAATACTGTGGGAATAAGTGTTTCTGCCAAGTATCAGTTATTTAAATGTTTCATTACCTCACAAAATAAAAAAGAAGACAGAAAAAAAAATAGCTTCTCTAAGACAATTTGACAAAGACAAATTCCTGATCTATCTGAAGCCTGAATTCTTGCCCTTTCTTTAGAACATTAGAATTTTTAAAAGTCCCCTTTTAAAAGTCCTGGGGTTATTCATACTCTTAAATTAATTCAAATGGTGAAACTTGAAGATAGCTTTCGAAGAAAAACTAGATATAAAGGGCCTTATCACTACAAAAACAAAACAAAGTGGATAACAACACTCCAAAATAATGAAGTACTAATTTTAATATATTATTATGAGGAGGAAGAAAACATGTACATACAAACAAATGCTTTTCACTGGTCTTAAATACCTCCTCCCATTTTTTATTGCAGATATATTTCTAATTTTTGAAAAAGACTGGAGGGACCAGTAGTTACAAGAGGAGCTTGAAGAATGAAGAGAGAGAGAGAGAGAGAGAGAGAATTTGTGTATATGTGAAAGTAAGGTGATGGGTATATAAGCCTAAATATTTTGACCTTTAAACTTAGTAGAAATCTTAGAAGGTTTAATTTTACTATTGATAATATATTCTCTGATTTATCTAGCAATAATCATTCAAATTATCTTTAATAAAACACATTTCCAGTTTTGTACTTATTTTATGCACCACTTTACAATTATGGCCTCCATATTTTTACCTACAAACTTGCCAAAACATGACTTTAAAAAAAGGAAAAGAAAGAATATATTTTACAAAAGGACTCTTATTAGAATATTACCTATAATTATGGGGCATTTGATTTAAGAGTTCTTCTTTTGGATCTAGTTTAGGGATCTTAATTGCTGATGGTTTCAGAAAGCCCTTGCTTTTAGTACATGCTAGCCATCTGACAAATTCTTAACATGGATGTAAAGGAAGCATATTGTCAAATTCCTGTATATTATTATTTAAGTATATTTTCATTTTCTAATGACAGATGGAATCCCCTTTATATACCAGCCTGTTGCTCTGAGCTTGATCTTAAATTCCTGTGTTGAAATAGAGTGAATTCTTCCATTTCAATCCAGAATAATAGGGTTCTGAATGAAAAGGACTGAGCCTTTGAGAAGCTGGAGATATTCAAAACACTTCTGGACACAATTCCTTGTGTGCCTTTGGATATAATCGAACATCAGTAGCTAACATGTTGGATCTGTGTCAAATATAAGGCTCTAATTTTAATGGATGGAAAGATCATATTTTTAGACATTATTATCTGAAAGAAAAATCTCTCAATATCTTATCACTTACACTTTTTGCATAACATGTTCCTTTTTTTTTTTAATATTAAAGAACCGATCTTTTTTCCCAATCTCTTTGAAAACAAATCAAGAAATAAAAGATTCCTTTGACATAAATATATATTATTAGATTTAGGAAGAAAATGTAGGGTTAAGTACAGCATCAGATTTTCAGTTCTAGTTGTTTTGTTAGAACCGCTTTTCATATCTGCAAAGGTTTTATTCCTTAGGCTTCTTGTTATACATATGAATTTACTCACTAGCCTTTTTAAAAAAAATTAGTATCATTTTAATTGACATATAATAATTGTGTATGTTTATGGGAAGGAGTATGATATTTCTATGCATGTATACAATATGTAAGATTAAATCCGGGTAATTAGCATACCTATCACCTCATATATCAATCATATCTTTGTGTTGGGAACATTCAAAATCTGCTCTTCTAGGTATTTAAAAATAAATAACAAGTTGTTGTTAATTATAATCACCCAGTAATGCTATAAAACACTAGAAGTTATTCCTCTTATCCAACTGTACCTTTGTATCTGCTATCTAACCTCTAGCTATCCTGCCCTTCTCTCTGCACTTCCCAACTTCATGTAACCATTATTCTACTTTCTTCCGCGGGATCAACCTTTTTTAGCTTCCACATCTTAGTGAGAGTGTGCAGTGATTCTAAAGATGAAAAGAATAGGTGATTATATCAGAGATTATAGAACAAATCCAATGCTTATTACATATATGACTTCAGCTGATACTTAGAAGATAAGAGTTTGTCCTAATAATTATTTATGAGGACAATTCTCTGAAACTCAGTTATGGTAAAACTCCACTTTGAACATTTCCTTCTCTTAAAGATCAAGGGAAACCTAAGTCCAAATTAGGCCTCTTGCTTTTAGATGACATACAATGTTTAAATTACAAAAATATTATATATACCCCACATGCTTCTGATTTTATTTACACACAGGTTATAATGGAATTTTATTTGTAATTCTTTAAAAATAACTTATTCTCTGGTGTAAGCTATTATTCTGGTAACTCTGAAAGTGTTTTATAAAATAAGCAATTTCTGAGACATTCTTCTTCTATAAGTTATGGTTTTAGTAACTACTAAATTACCTCCTTGTCTGGTGTGTCTTAGTTTAGTGACAGATACATACACACACACATACACATACACATACACAAACTTGGCTTCTTGTTTTTTTAAAAAAATTACTTTGATCAAGGCATTTAAAATGTGGGATATGGGCAGTCATAGATATCAAATTTTGAGGCCTGAAAAGAACAAAATTTGGGGAATCTTCCTTGAGAAAAAGAATGCAAAATTATAAAAAATAGGAACAGGATCTTGGAAGCTACCTTTGCTGGTGAGGTGCCCCAAAACTTAAGCTTTATTAGCTTCTCAGAAATATTCTAGCAAATGTGGGAATATAGATTGAGGCCTTTGTCTGAAGATTCAGACTGTTCTTTAATTTCCTGGTCCCCTCTTGCACTTGATTTTCCCAAGGGGAATAATTAATGTTGATGGCCAAAGACATTTACCTGCTAATATGCTAATGTAGAAGTCTCTCTGTCTCTCCCTCTCCCTCTTTCTCTCAACATTTCTCATTCATTCTCTTTCTCTCCCCCAGACTCAGTGGGTTTGGTCATTTTGCAGATTTTTAAAACCATCCCTTCCTTTCCCACATTTTTAGGTTGGGATATGTCTTGAGAAGACCTGGGGTAGGACAACTGTTGTTTTCATCGAGTAAGAAACTTTTGCTTTCCCCTCTCTCCCTTTAATTTTCTCCAAACTTATTATTCTGTGTCATTGATAATTTCAGGTATAAGTGGCTAAAACTCTAGTGCAGAGTTTAGGTAAGAGGTCTCAAATCTAAAGTCAGAAAGATGATTAAAATGCAGGAAGTAGACCTGGTGTAAGAGAAAAAATGAAGGCAGAGACTGGAATGCTTACCTGTGGACAGAACAGACAGGTTTTAGCTCTGAATTGATGTTCCCAGATAGGCATATGATTCCAGAGGTGCAGATGCTCTTTGTGTTTGTCACCCAGAAGACAAACAAACAAAAACTTAGACTTGTAAAACAGGAGATCTTATCATTGTTAACATTTGCAAACACATTAATGTTTTAAAGACTACACTGAGAGCCAAGACATGTATAAGCCCATTGCAGTGATTGGTCATCAATTTGCAACCTCAGGTCTACAGATAAAAGGAGAAAATGGGGCTATCAGTTGACTTGGACTGCTTATCACTGTCTATAACTTAGGGAAAAGGAGTTTTCTTTTGGCCCAGCCAATGTTTTCAGGACATTTGTCTATTGCTTCAAAGGAATGAAGGACATCTATTTGCTTAGCCACATGCACTGCCTCTGGTGGAGTGAAGATGGAGATAGAAACTGAGATGAAGTGGCTGGTGGCAGGACCAATTTCGGGTATTCACGATTCTAGATTTCTAATAAAAAAAATTTCAGTTCTACCTTACATGTTACTAACTGTGTAAACTTTTTTCAGGAGATTTCTGTAACTTCTTCGGCTTTAATCTCTAGGCATTTTTCCTTAACTCTGTAGATATGGCATTTTGTGATTTCTGATGCATCCAGGGATGCCAGGCTATTGAGGATTTTCATATTCCCACATTAAACACAGAGAGGAGTCCGATTATAGAGAATGCATTCCCTGTCATGTGGCCTCTTGACATTTGCAGTATGCTCTATAGCTGAGCTTGACAGGGTTTTTGTATGTAGTTTAAATCACTTTCAAAAAAATAGCAGGTCTCATTTCATTTTTCTCTAGAGAACATCCATGTTCTAAATTGACATCAACACATGATAGAAATTGGTCACTCCCTGATATAGTCATTCAGGAATTTTTGGTATTTTAAGGCCTATTATTATTTCCAGCAGTTGCTACTTCATCATTCAGCAAAATACAGTTATGCAGAACTGCCTGACATATCAGTAGTTCTGTTTCTGGCCTTAACTCCCCAGTAGCTAGCCCTGCCACTTAACACAGACATGACAGGGGGCAAGAGCTTACAGACGTTGAGTCTAAGAAGAAATGTAGTTCAGTCTGTTTCCATCTCTCTCTCTTTAGTTTTCCTAGAAACCTAGGGTTTTTTTGGTAACCCTGAACAACATTATCCGAAGGAAATCAAGCAGGCTTTTAGATTGTGCCCTACCTCTGCCAGTCCAACTGCATCTGCAACTACTTTTTGTGTAAAAGGAGGGATGAAGACAGTGAAAAAGAGAACAAAGAAAATATATAGAGTTTGTTGGAAAATGCACAGGAACAAAGAAGAGGAAATATGAACAAGAGAAAAATATGAGACGATAGGGAAAGAGTAAACAGGGAGTTAAGATAAAATGTATGCTCAATGACAAGAATCTCTTTCTCTCCTGACTTCTAAGGAATATTTAAGTGTTTTATGGAATTTCTTCAATTTTACATGAGAGTACTTAATGGGATGAATGGCTTCTTCTAATTACTCAGCTTATTTCTATCTATTATATTGGCTAATTGTATATTTTTACATCCATCTAGTTGCTAAATTAATGCATCATAGGACAGAATACTCACTGGTAGACTGGTCTTACATTCTTTCTATAAATGTTTTTGTTTCATTTTTGAGGTTTTTCAATCTTCAAGATTTTGAAGCATGGATAACTGATGATTCATTAACTTAGGCACTAATGAGTTTCTAAATAAAGGTTTGTATGGATGTAGCCTTACACACAAAAAAATTTAGCCAAATTCAGAGAATAAATCAACTGAGCATGGCAAGAAAGAGCATGTGAGGGCTCTGCAGCTGCAAGGACTTTTTAAAAAAGTAATTGAAAAGAGGTCATTTTCAACCATAGTTTATTGCATTATCAGTTTATAGTAGGTAGCAGGGACTGGTTCTGAGTTGTTGTTTTCTTAGATGACTAAGTTGTCATTTTTAATTAGCTTTATGCTTTTCTTAAAGGCTAATTGCTTTTTTCTTAAAATCAAGATTACTTGATTGTTAATGACAAGGGTATTATGGTTACATATTTTTAAAAGAAAATTTCCCAACCTACCTAATTGTACAGAACTATATTTCTTTTAAATTTTTAATAATAAAGTGCATATTTTTAAAGCCAGAAAAATACATATTTACTAATAATATTAGTAAACTAAAACGCCTTGTTTTTGGCAAGAAGATCACTGCTAACATATTTAACAAAACAGAAACAAACATTCATGGTTCTATTTGGCTTTAAAATATACTTTATATCTCCATGTTCTTATAACTAACATAGCCCATAACTTTCTGGACAAATAAAGTAGAGCAGCCAAATAAATATGCTGTATATAAAAGTGTTTTTACTGGGAGGTATATGCTATAAAAGTCATTCCTTCTCTAGCTCACATTTTGAACTGTACTGTGTCACCCATATTTTCTCATTGTTATGACTTACTGTGTCCAGTGCTTAGGTGGAGGGATAGCAGCCAGACATTGCGTTTGACTATGGCACAGAAATTTTATTTCTGCAGAGCTAATTTGTTCATTGTTTAACAGGTAATTTGGCTTATTACTTCTGTAGGAAGCAGCCAAGATAAATTAAACACCTTGGATCAAAAATACTCTTAATCAAATTCTTGTGGACGACTTGCAGCCTTGCAGGTTGCAAATTTCTGATCACCTATTACATGCCAGGAAATCTTCACAACAGTGAATAGAATACACAGAGACCCCTGCCCACAGGGGGATTATATTCCAGTGGGGAAATACAGATTATATGTAAGACAAACAAATGGAGTGGAATATTAGAGGGCAGTAAGTGCTGTGTGGAAAAGTGGAACATGGAAGGTAGAGCTGAAAGTGAGATTAGGAGTACAATTTTAAATAGGGGGAGAATGAGATGGCTTCATTAAGAACGTGATCTAGGAACAAAGATTTGAAGGAAGTGAGCCATAGGCATATGTGGTAGAAAACAGTGCAGATAAAGACAACTGCAAGCACAGAACCCCAGGGGTAGGAGTGTGCCTAGTATGTTCGTGGAAGAAAAGGTTGTTGTAGGAAGCACAGGGACAATTTCACTTTGTCTTTAACGTTTCTCCAGTTATCACAGTTCAGAACTTTAGTTCACTCTCCTCACAGAGAAAGTTATGGTCAAGCATTGAGAAGTCACCAGAAGCTCTGAACATGACTCCATTATTTGCACTTTCCCCTAACATGGAAACGGCCATGGGGGAAAGCCTCGCATTGAACTCTGTGGTATTTTGTTAAATACACAATTATACCTGAAGTGTATTCATATGTTCCTTTCAGCAACCAATAAATACAAACCTGATGTGTGGTAAGCCATGATCCTCTCTGTAGATTGTCCTGAGAAAGCAAAGGCACATTGATTTAGAGTTCACACTGCAGTTCTTGCTGCTGTTTGCTGCTTCTGCTGCAGCTTTGATGATGTCAGTTGCTTAAGAAAAGTCACAGCTTCCAAAATCCTCTCTTTTGACTAAGTAGAAGAACTCTGGGTCAAGAAGATTCTTTAATCACCTCATTGCAAAGCACAGAGCATCAGGGAATGGTGTCTTCCTATGGGAAGTCACTAAACCCCACCTGGTGTTTAACATGGTCTGCTTACTTAACAGTGAGCTTGAAGCCATCATTTCTAGTTATTTGTGAAAATAAAGATTCAAAAATGGTTGAACAGGTAGGAGTATTTGAAAGGTTTTGAGAAAATATGTAACCTTGCTCTATTTTCTCAATAAGAAAGAAATATGAGTTTTTACTATAAGCAAGATTGTGTACATAAGACACTTTAAAGAGAGGTGAAAAGAATGACTTTATTAAGTCAACAAATAGTCAAGAAAAAGCTGGAAATGTTAGGATTTAAATTATTTATGAGAATAATCCAAAACATTGCCAAACAAAGCTCTAAATATGGCTCTCCCCACCCCCCCACTTTTGTAACTGTTTAATTGCTGAGAGAAACCTTAAAATTAGTGAAATATGTACTGCCATAATATTCTCTTAAAGATTCAAGTACAAAAATTTTTGTTACCATCCCACTTGGGCATTGGTTTCAGATTTTAGTTATGCCCACCCAAGTCATATCCAGATTATAATATGAAATCTTTACTTGTAACAATATTTTATTAAGAAATATTTTTAATCCATCACTCATTTTTTATTATTGGATCTTCAGTTTTATGAGGAAATTCGTATTTCTTATAAATCATACAATGTTCAAGATGGAATAATTATATGTACTAAGGCAGGCAATTTTGGTTGTTTTTTTCTTGGTCCAGATGCACTTGAACTTACTCCTTTTGTTTAGTAGGCCAAGAATATTTTGCCAATGAAAGTAATAGTTCCAAGAAAAAGCTTGATGTTTTGGTCCAGGGGAGCAAACATACTCGTATGGGGGAAAGTTATAAGTGGGAATAACAAAATAAACACACTCCGTGCTATAGTCTGAGCATTTGTATCCCCCTAAGTTCATGTTGAACTCCTACCCACCATGAGTATGGTATTAAGAGGTGGAACATTTGGGAAGTGATTAGATCATGAAGGCTAAGACCTCATGATTGAGATTAGTAATTATACAAGAGACCTCAGAGAGCTAGCCAGCCCCATCACCATGTGAGGACACAGTGTAAAGGTGTCATATATGAGCTAGATAACAGGCCCTTTCCAGACACTGGATCTATCAATGCTTTGATCTTGGACTTCCCAGCCTCCAGAACTGTGAGAAACAAATTTTAGTTGTTTATAAGCCACCCAGTTTATGGTATTTTGTTATAGCAGCCCAAACAGACTAAGACCAAAAATGGTGTTAAGAAGGGGTTATGCTGTAAAAAATACTTAACACATGGAAGCAGCTTTGGAATTGAGTAATGGGGAGAAGCTGGAAGAGTTTGGAGGTGTATGTAAAAAAAAAAGCCTTTATTGCTATGAATGAACTGTTAAGGGTGATTCTGAAGAGGGCTCAGAAGGAGAGGAGAACTGTAGGGAAAGTCTCAGTCTTCTTAGAGATTATAGAAGTTGTAATCAGAATGTTGATGAAAATATGAATGGCAAAGGTCATTCTGATGAGGTCTGAGATGAAATGAGGAACATGTTATTGGAAACTGGAGGAAAGGCAATTGATGTTAGAAAGTAGCAAAGAACTTCACTGAATTGTGTTCGTGTCCTAGCATTTTGTGGAAGATAGAGCTCGAAAGCAATGAAATTGGTTATATAGCTGAAGCTATTTTCAAGCAAAGTGTTGAAGGTAAGGCTTTGCTCCTCTTGACTGCTTATTGTAAAATGCAATAAGAAAGAGATGACTTAAACATATGCTAACTCAAAAAAGAAGCAGAACTTAAAAATTTGGAAATTTCTCAGCCTATCTGTATTGAAAAAAATGAGAAAATCTGTTCAGGAAAGAAAAAGGGCACGGCCAAACCATGGTTTGTAAGGAGATTCGTGTGAATTTACCATCTCAGTAGAAGCCAAGACCTATTGTGTGAAGGACTGGAAGGTTAGAATTCTCTTCAGTGTTATCCATTACTTCTCACGGTGCAGCACGGGGTCCTGAGAATACTCAGCACTGCCAAATTTCTCTACTTTCCTTAGAAATCACTTGGACTTTGTGTTCTTCCACTTTCTCTTCTAATAAAATATAATAATAGCTTCTTATACTGCAAATATGAAGGGTGATATAAATGATAATGCTTTCTTTTTAAAATCTCTGGATAAGAAAAATGACTCAAGGGCAAGGAAATGCCTATTTGTTCCTTTTTTTTTTTTTTAAAGAATAAATTAATTTCATTTGAAGAAACCCAGATGTCCTCAAAATAGGTCCTGTCTGCCAAAAGAGTTCATTAGAAATTCTCTGATGAGTCAAAATTCCAAGGTTCTTTCCCATGTTGGCTTGTGCTGTTCTCTACTATTGCTTTGGTTAGGTCAGACCGATAAGACATCTCTTACTAAAATGTTTCTACAATCTTTTCAGTTGTCAGTTAGTTTCTTGAATTTAGGATCGCTCTCAAATCTTATCCCACCAGATCATTTTTCATTTCTCACTGGTGCCTGAACAGAGTCACACATTAGACAATAAAGGGACTGGTATTTTTATGAATGCTGATTGATTCAAATACTAATTGGTAATGCATGTGTGTAGTAGTTTCCTTCAATATATGCTATATTATACTTAACTAGTATCATGTCTAGGAGATCAGACATTATGTATTTAAATGATATTTGTTATGCTTTGTTAAATTATCTTTAATAGATTATCAATAGAGCATTTTAAAAAACGAAGGAGGTGTGTGTGCAGAGTGCTGCTCCATAACTGAACGGATGTGTATAATTTTCTCTTTGGTAAAATTTCCCAGAGATCTTTCTCTGAAGTAGTCATTTAAATGATAGTGATCTTTGGATGATGCTGTTAGGATTAGATAATAAGAGTATGACTCATAAACATGTCATTTAAATCTGGGAACAAGTAACTAGAACCCACTCTCTCTAGCCAAAAACCTCTCATTTTTGTGGGCTTCCCACCCCCACATAAGTGGTGTACACCTCCAGTCTTTACACTGGCAGGTTTTCTTAGAAAAATGACCCATTCCATGATGAAGAATACCTAAATCCCACAAGTAAAAGGAGCAGCCTGTTATTACTCTTCCTGTTCAGTACATGAAAAGCAGAAGTATGTGAGAACCAGACACAACCTATAATTTGGTAGCCAAACAACAGATCTGTGCTGTAACAGGAAAAATAAAAATATAGCTCTACTTTGGTATTCTTGGATGGTCTGCCCCGGGGAGTGAAACTTTCCTTAATTTTCTCACTTCCAGAACAATGTTCTTGTCTGCCACTAGATTCCAACTAAGGAAGATTGTGCATGTGGGGAGTTCTATTTTTGCTTCTATTTAAAGGAATGGGATTCAGGAATATATGGTTTTTATTTTCTCTGTCACTTACAAGGCCTTCATTACTGATACACATGCTTTGCGTCTAAATGCATTTTAGGGTTGAGCTGTTTTATTTTCTTCTCTTTGAGCAAAAAACACAGTTGACTCACTTATTGCAGCAATCAGAGTTCTTTACATCAATGATTGACTCCAACTTGCTCAGTGACAGAATAGCTCTTCCTGCCTTAGTCTTTAATGCAATAAAAAGGAGAGTGAGGATGGGCCTTATTTTAGCAATATCACTGACACATGTTGACCCTTTTAAGTAACGTACATGATTTAGAGCTATACTTTTTACACACACGCACACACGCACACACACACACACACACACACTACGTACATATCTAAACCTGCATAAAAACACATACATAATTATACACATGCACATATACATGCATATGGATGCATACATATATAATTTAAATATAATCGTATTTGTCCTGGTCCCTATAATAATAGCAACAAATATGATAATGACATTGTTCTTATCCTTAACTCTCACTGAAGACAAGAATTTTTTCATGTAAAGGGAATTGGGCACAGTTGCAAGACAAATAGACTTTAATCCACAGAGTCTCTAAAACAGAAATCATTCCATGAAAATGCTGGGAATATGAAGCTCAAAGGAAAGACTTAATGCCTTGCCAATAGTCCTTTATCTAGTAAGTGACCTGGAGTCTAACCAGGGATTTGACTCCAAGACCAATGAGTTCCCTTATTTCAGGTTGCTTTGTAACCTGAGGTGTTTAGATCCCAAGTGTTATTGGTTCATTACTTTCTTAGAATTCAATTCTACTGAACTTTTTATTGAGTACTATGTATGAAATAACAGGACCTTGGGATTCTAAAAAAAAGTGCAAAATTGTTTCCATCATTTAACAGAATTTTATCAACACAAGGCCAAAATTTTATGGGGGTAGGCATTCATAAGACATTATCATAAGAGAGATATTAAAGTCTTTTCTGGTAGCTAAAAAAAATCTAAAGAATCTTTCAGTGGGTTCATGTGTTATAAGAAGAAATAAATTGGAACTAATTGCGTCAAATCTTAGTATTTAAGATACATGTAACAAGAGGAAACAAAAACTAGCTTTATCCTTCCTTGCCCTGGTCTTACCTTAAATTGATGGAATTGGCGTCTGTGTTTCTGAAGGGCTAAGTTGCCATAACTTCCCATTTCATCTGTGGGCCTAGGAAAGGGGAAACAATGAGAACAAGTAAAATACTTCTTTCTGCGTTTTAGGAACATGAGGAAGATTAATAAAGGTTCTAGGGCTGAGCTAGAGCTTTGAGATGATGAGGCTGTTACAATGGCATTTGGAGAAAAGAGAGGTTCTTAGGGTCTTATCAGTTTTCCTGAGCCTAGGCAAAACCTAGGAAATAGCCTGTATTCCCTCAGTGGCAGATATTCTTGACCCTGAGAGATGTCAATACCACTCATGAGGTTGGTCAGAAATCCTAGAGGTGGAGACTGAACGTTAATAATTATGGCCATGATGGTCACAGCGAACAGCACTCATGCCAACAGAGGAGGCTCCTGAAGGTCTCATCAGAGGAATATTAACATCAATGTCCACTGAGCACTGATGACCAGAGTGCACTACTTCAAATGTTCTGGAATGACCCAAGAAGATCATTACTAAATCACAACTTCTTTCCAGAAATATAAGGGGGAATTCTGAGCAGATTGATGGTTATGAGAAATTAAAATAAAAAGTTGGGGTCTAAATTTCATTCGCTTGACCAAAGCTTAATTCACTTGGATCCTTCATCCAAACATTGATTGAGGTGAGAAAGAGGGGGCAGAAACCTATGAAAGTTATTTCCTGGCATCTTACCCAGAAATGAGTGATGAACAGAGCCTGAAAATAACTTTAAAAGCCATTTTCTTTGCTCATGTGAGGTCATGAGTTTGTTCCGTGCAACTCTCTGGGCACCAGAATGAATAAAAGTGGCACAAAACACACCCAAGGTCTATCATTGATTTACAGTGATTGATGGTTGGTCCTGTCTGATTGTGCTACATTGTCAAACCATCCATCATTCCCAACAAACTCTGTACTCCACAGTCCAATATACAGTTACATGTGGCCAAAGGGTTTAGGATATTTTTTCTTTTTCTTTTTTTTTTTCAGGGAGCAGTTGGTGGTGGGGTGGGAGGAGAAAGAGAACATGTTGCTTCCTTTTACAAAACTGACAAATAGTTGTCTGTTAGGAAGAAAGTACTCTGATGACACATGCTAAATTCCTGTTCAGTTCATGTAGGAGTGTGTTCATTTCCATTGAGCAAACCGCATTTTCCATATTTCCCACACTTTCCTCTGGCTGTGTCTTCCCCAAGGTTTTTTCTAACATCTGATATTTGTCCTACTTAGAGAATCAGTCATTTCTAATTCCTGCACTGGTCCTGGTTTAGGACAGGAAGTTCATTTTGGTCTGATACCTAAAAAATGATTATCGAAGTACTCACTACCCAGAACATGGAAAATGAAGAAAAACATAAGGAAAGAGATATAAATCACACATGATCCCTTCTTATCTTTAAGATCTCCACATCTTAAAGAGTAACTCTATTCTTTCCTGCCATGATGTTGTCTAGGAGTTGGTATACATATAACTAGCTAGCTATAATTACAGCATTTGCCCCTTTAATATAAAAGGAAAATCAGACCGTATATGCAGGTGTATGCCCTTTTTCCCATACAGGATTACATTTTGAGTGTTTTAATCAAGTCATTGCAAAAATCTCCAGATTCATGCCTCTTACAGCTAACTGGAAGTGTATTAGCATCTTCTCACTCTGAAGGGTTAAGTGGACTGCTCAAGGGTGTGCCACTGTAGCACTGTGAGCCCACTCATTCTGAATCATCACTGCTTCGTATCTCACCCATAGCATGATGTCTCCTGCTCACCTCTGAACTCCAGAGTTGAACTCAGAGTCTAGCTCTCTCGTTATTCTCTGCCTAGTCTCCAGTCACAAAATCTCAAGTGTATTTTTGCTCTGAGAGCTGTAGTTCCTAGAACTTGCCTTTTTCTTCGGTCATCATTCAGGCCTCTGTTTTTACACAGTAATGAGAACGAGACTTTGCTCTTGCCACGTATGATACCTCCCTATATCTCTTTTATCTACAGCTGTCCCTCTAGAACTCAGAAATGAATACTGTTCTGGCTTGACATTTGAGTATTACTTGCTTAGAACCCACCCCCTTCTTTCTTGCCTCCCTAATGCTATATTCTGATTATGTCTTAGCAAGTCCCACTGTGCACCTGTATCATGAATATGTGTAGCTGTACTCCATGGGCACACTCCCTTTTCCTGGTTGTTACCCTCAGTCATGCCTTCTACCATCTTTAGCACCTAAGTGTTAGAAAAACAGGCTTGCTGTGGCTTCAGTAGCTGTAAGCTAATTGACTAAAGAAATTGCAGTAGGCTTCGCTCCCTGCCATTTGTTCCAGATTCTCCCTCTTTGGGTAGTTCCTTCAAAGTGACATATCATTTTGGTGCTTTGCATGACTTATGGGGTTAACATCTCCCAAGAAGCTTCCTCTTGGCTCATTGACGTAAGCCATTGGTTCTGAACCAGGAGCAATTTTGCCCCCTGGGAACATTTAGTAATGTCTGGGGACACTTTTGGTTGTCACAACTAAAGGAATGCTACTCGCATTCAGGGAGTGGAAAATGACGATGGTGCTAAACATTATACAAAGCACAGACCTGGCCAACACAATCAAGAATTAACTAGCCTCAAAGGTAAATAGTGTCAAAGTTGAGAAATCCTGTCTTAAGCTATATACACTATGGCCCATGAACACATGATATCACACTCAGTTCTGGCTCAAGGTATACTGTCTCTCCCCTTTCTCTGTGATCCTTGGAGAAATGCTCAACACTCAATCTGCCCAACTCAACAATTGTGGATAGATGTCATAAAAGGCCTTAAATCCTCTAAATTGAACATAAACTTCTAGGCCTCATCAAAGAATCTTGAACTGTGCATCACCATATGAATAGCACTAAGCAAGGCACTGTGAATACATCCTTCATGCTCTGGTACTTTTAGGCTAACCTAAAAAATAAAATGTGTTCATATATGACTACTTAATATCCATGTCAGTGCACTCTGACATGAATCTCTCCAAGTAATTAATTTTATGGGATATGGCTACTCTTGGCCTCTTCCTACCCTCCCAATTCCCGGGAATATTTTAAATTCTGAATAGCCACTCTCACAACAAAAAAAGTCTGAATAAAGCTGAATTAGCATCCAGAAATAATGTATAAAATTTGCTAAGCCAGTAATTTCATAAGGAGGCCAAATTCCTTGTGCTGCCAAAATTCTTATCTGGTGATGTCCTTCAATTCACCTAATGATTTTTATGTTTGAATGAATGGGAAAATGAAACTATTTGGTCCCCTCTGTAGTGAAATGTATTTTTACTCTCCATTATCATGTTCTTCCTCTACTTGTATACATAACTGAAGCCAGAGAAGCTTATCTTCCTAGCTAGTTCTCAACTTTTCCCTCAAACTCTTTTTCCTGATATCCTTTCAATCTCACCTCTCTCTGGTATTTTTTCTGTATTTAGTAGAATGATGAAAGTTACAAGCTGGCTCTAGATAAACTACTATGGGAGTATAGAGAAGGAGATTTCATTTAGGATTTAGTGCACCTATGTTGGAGGTGGCACTGGGTATAACAACTTTCTAGTAGAAGGGACAAACATGAGGAAAGGTATTCTTTCAGGAAAGTACACACTATACTCATAAGTGGAAAGGGATATATTTTGACTGAAGTGTAGTTGGTGTGAGAAAGATCAGTGAATAGAGAGGCTAGCCAGAGATTTGAGTCAGATTATTGTAGGCTTTGAATTCTAAGGCTGAGAGTTTAGGCTTTATTTTATAGGCAATAAAGGCTCATTGAATGGAGTGTGTTCTAATCAAAGCTGCACTGTAGAGAGATTTAAACCTAAGTAGCTTGAAACATAAGGGGCAGCTTGAACTTCCAACTCAGGGAGACCAAGTCTTTGTGCTCAAACTGCCATATATTGCCTGGGTGACTCGGATGGGTCACTGTTAGATGGGGCTGGCAGTGTATATCTTGCAGAACTTACATGGATTAGAGGGAATGGGTTTAAAAGACCCAGTACTGATCCTGGCCAACAGAAGGCACTCAATATGTGTTCACTTATTGGAGGCTGAAATATTTAGGTGTTTCTTAATAGTATGAGTAAAAACTATGAGAGCTTGGGGGTAAAAGGAAGAAATATGAAAGCTAATGTAAAGAAGAGTCACTAGATCTTGAATACAGTGAAAAGGGAAAAATAAAAGATGACTGATGTATTGATAATTGGTAACAGGAATGATGAAGATGGAATTATCACAGTTAGTAATAGTGGATAAGAAAGATATTTGGTAATTTCAGTAAGAATCATACATCACATAGAGCTTTAGTTCTCAGCCAGTTATTTCTGGCTATCAATTACAATAGTAGCAAGAAGAAAATAACATTTAATTATCATATAAATCTTCATGGTGGGTACTACGTTAGGTATTATATATTATTTCTTAATCACTTAAAAAAGAAACTGAGGCACAAGGAAGCTAAATAAATTGCTCAAGTTTGAATAACTACTAAATATCTGAATCAGGCATTAATCCCAGGTACTCTGATTCCAGAATTAGGAAGATTTATCTCTATGTTATATTTAAAGGGATTAAAGTCTTCGAAGAATGTCTAGGTAACTCAGCTTTTCTGAAGGACTGGTCAGGCCTGACTGGTCTACTTCAGAGAACTATCAAAGATGTAGAACGCTGATGACTTTCCAAGAAAACAGATACACATTTTAGTTAAACTAAAATATTTAAGAAATACTAAGTATTTTTATTTTCTTTACATCAATTCAAATCCAACTAAAACTCCATTCCACCAGAATGGAACTATATTTTCAATATTATTACTACCCTTGACAGAGTTATGGTGACATCATGGGTCTTAGGTAAAAGCAAAACTTTTGGGGGACTTCTACAGTCATTGGTCATAAATCTACATTACACAATGCTGAGGCTCCATTTGTATCAGCCTACACAGGCACCTTCAGGATGGGTGTCTCCACAGTTCCCAAAGTCCCTGTGACAGTAGAAATTTGGGGATTATGGGAGTTCAAGCCTCCTGTCCATTGACCTTATTTGTATCACATCCCTTCTGTAATGTCTTGTCCCCTCCACAGAACTATGCCACAAAGAATGACCAGTACAGCTAAACTTTACCCAATACAGAGAATTTTCTCCCTCTCCTTCTTTTCTGCTACATTTGAATAAATTCTCTTTCCTCTCCTTTCCCACCAAGATACCAGAAATAATATTTCAATAAGTTTTGGATTTTACAAATAAAAGGAAATTGATCCATTTTTAGAACTGCAAAAATACAATTTATAAACTGTATAACAAGTAAAGAGATTAAGTTAGTAATTTAAAGACTTCCTACAGATATAATCCCTACCCCAGATGGCTACACTGATAAATTCTGTCTAACATACCAAGAAGAGTCAGTACTAACTCTTTATGTACCATTCCAAAAATTAGGAGAGAATATTTTCCAACTCAAAGAAACCAGCATCACTTAAATACCAAAACCAGATAAAGGTATCACAAGTAAAGGAAAATACAGAACAAAATTTCTTACAAATATAAATGTCAAAATACTCATCATAATACTAGCAAATCATATTGATCAATATACAAAAAGCATTATATAGCATGACCAAGTGGGATCTATCCCAGGAATACACGTTTGATTTAGTGTCTGAAAATCAATTAATACATCATGTCAATAAGGGACAGAAACTATACAGTCATCTCAATAGATGCAGAAAAAGCATTTGACTCCAACATCCTTGCATGGTAATAGCACTCAATCAACTAGAAATTGAAGGAAACTTTATCAACCGGATTAAGGGCATCTACAAAAAAATCCACGGCCAACATCACACTTAATGGTGAAAGACTGAAGGATTTCTCCTAAGATCAGGAACAAGACTTGCCACTTATATTTAATATTTCACTGGCAGTTCTAGTAAGGGGAATTAGGCAAGAAAAATAAATAAAAGACATCCAGATTGGGAAAAAATAAATAAATAAAACAGTCTGTATTTGTGAAGCCATGATTTTGTACCTAGAAAATCCTAAATAGTTCACTAAAAAACTCAGAGAAAATAAATAAGTTCAGTAAGGGTGCAGGGATCTAGAGCAATATATAAAAATAAATTATATTTCTATATACCAGCAATGAAGAACCAGCAAATAAAAATAAAAAACATGCCATGACAAAGAATAAAATACTTAAGAATAAATTTAGCAAAGGAAGTATGCACTATATTCTCTTAAAACTACAAAATATTGTTGAAAAAAGCTTAAGATAATTTAAATAAATACAAAGACCTTTGATAGTATGGATCAGAAAATTTAATATTGTTAAGATTGCAGTGCTCCCCAAATCGATCTATGGCTTCAACATAATCCTTATCAAATCCCACTTAGTTTTTCTGAAGAATTTTACAACCTAGTTCTAAAATTCATATGAAAATTCAAGGAACCTAGAGCAAGAAAAATAATCGTGGAAAAGAACAAAGTTAAAACACTCATATGTCTTGATTTAAAAACTTACTACAGAGCTATAGTAATCAAGATAGTTTAGTATTGGCATAAGAACAAATATCTAGATAAATGGAATACAGTGGACATTCCAGAAATAAACTTTCAATTGATTTTCAATAAGGGCGCTGAGACAATTCAATGGGAAAAGAATATTCTTTCGACAAATGGTCTGGGACAACTGAAAACTCACACGCAAAAGAAAGAGATTAATCTCGATCTAGAGTCATACATAAAATTTACCTTAAAATGGGTCAAAGATATAAATGTAAGAGCTGAAACTATAAAATTATAGAAGAAAACATAGAAGTGAATCTTCATTATCTCAAATCAGGCAAAGCCTTCTTGGAGATGTCACTAGCAACACAAGTGACAAAAGAAAAAAATAAATGAATCGACTTCATCAGAATTAAAAACTTTTGAACCTCAAAGGATGCCATCAAGAAAGTCAAAGGCAACCCATAAAATGAGAGAAAATATTTGCAAGTCATATATCTGGTGGGGACTTTTAGCTAGACTATATAAAAAATTCTTAGATCTGAATAATAAAAAAGCAAATACTGAAATTAAAGTTTGACAAAGGATATGAATAGAATCTCCTTCAAGGAGGATATATAAAGTATGTGGGGGACCCCCCCAAAAAAGCCCAGAATTATCTTTTGATGGGCGGACCCCTTGTAGTACATGTTTTTCTGCTAGATAAGTGTTCTAGGAACCCATCTGCTTCAGTGTACCGGCTAGCGTTGTTGTGAGAGGCTGTGTTCAGCTTCAGTGAATTTTTTTTTTTTTTGGATAGTCTTTCAGCATGTTTGCCTGTTTGCCATGATGGGGGATTTAGGAGTGCACCACACCATGCTGAGTGTTCAGCAATTTCTGACCAGATAGGGCATGACCCCTGTGCCCCATCCTCCCTATTCACCTGATCGCACCCCGAGTGACTTTGTTTGTTTCCCCTTATGAAAAAGTCCTCAAAGGAAAAGGTTTTACCAATGAGGAAGAGGCGAAAGAAAAAACAGCAGAAGCACTAAAATGCATCAAAACTGACAAGTTCAAAAATGGTTTTGAGCAGTGGAAAAAGCATCTCAATAGGTGTATTAGATCAAAAGGAGAATATTTTGAAGGTGACTGATGCTTAAACATGTATGAATAAATATACAATTTTTAATAAGTACACTCTATTTTTGGAGGGGATCCCCTCAAATTAAGAAACACACGAAAAGGTGCTCCACATCATTAGCCATCAGGAAAGTGACTATCAAAACATGAGATACCATGTCACATCTACTAAGATGATGATAACGAGAAATACAGGTAATGAAAAGTATGGGTAAGGAAGGGGAGAAATTGAAACCCTCATACACTATTGGTAGGAATGTAGAATTGTGTGGCCATGTTGGAAAAGAATTGACAGTTCCTTAGAAGGTTAAACATAGAGTTTCCACATACTCAACAAATTCATTCCTAGTTATACCCAAGAGAAATAAAAACATGTCCACAGAAAAATTTGCACAAGATGTTTATAGTAGTAATCATATTACCAAAAAGTAGAAAAAGTTCAAATACAGATCAACTAATGAATGAATAAATAAAAATAATTAACCATACAATGGAATATTGTTCAACAATAAAAGGAAATGAAGTATTTGATACAGTCTACCACACGTATACGCCTTGACAACATTATGCTAAGCAT
This sequence comes from Tarsius wallacei, assembly GCA_963574415.1. Classification (NCBI taxonomy): domain Eukaryota; kingdom Metazoa; phylum Chordata; class Mammalia; order Primates; family Tarsiidae; genus Tarsius; species Tarsius wallacei. The sequence continues at coordinate 64,980 of CAUYQG010080511.1, forward strand.
AAGAAGTCAATCACAAAGGCCATAAGATTTCATAGCATAGGAATATCTATAAAGATAGAAAGTAAATTCGTGGTTGCCCAGGGCAGAGGTGCTTAGGAGTGATCAAAATGTTCTAAAATTGATCATTGTATTAGATGCACAACACTGTGAATATACTCAAAATCATTGACTTATACAGTTCAAATGAGTACATAATGAATGGTACATAAATTGCAGCTCAATACAGTTGTTAATATAAGATTCTTGTGGCAACAAAAATGCTAGCAGCTTTGACACAGAGTAAAACTCAAATTTCTGTCTTAACAACAAGAAGACAATATATTATCTGTTTATCCTGCCGTGATATGTTTTCATAATTCCCTATGGAATAATTCTGGAATGAATGGAATCAAGCGAACTGAATATTTTCCAAATTGAAGTCTGGCAATCAAATATGTTGTCACTACAGAGAAAAGAATTAGTATTAGTATTTTTCTTCTCCACTCCATTACTTCATTCCCTTTCAGTACTGTCTCCCTCACTCCCTGGGTCCATGGTCAACCACCTGGTTAACTGTCTGGAAAGGACAAATATTATCTGGTTTAAATACACATTGAGATATAAACTGTTCATATTTTAAACTTCTCTGACGTTCCAAGCTTAGTGAGTTGGAGTATCCCAAAGGAATGGTTGCAGCCTCTGAAGAAAGACCCAGCCAACTTACCACTTTACCCAGGATTAGAATTTAGGGCAAGGGGTGGGGGTGGGGGGGCAATTTGGTAAGAGAAACTGACTAAGCTTTAATAATAAAACCATGGTTGGGTCATTAGAGTTACTATAAAGTAACAACTGTTTTAAAAATTGCCTCTTAAACTAGAAACTGACATCAGTATTTTGGGAGGGTTAGAAGGATTTAGTTAGGATTTCAAAAGAAGTGAGGAATATTCAGAGGTATCAAATTTGAGAGAATATTAATCAAAGAAAATTATTTTTAAGAAATTATAAGTAGGAAAATGAGATGGATTGCTGCTGTCTCAGAGGAAGCAAGAGGAGGACAAAACAAAACCAATAATTAATCTTATAATACATAAGACTGAGGAAATTAAAGTAAAATGAATATGAGTGACTTGAGTTTGCTTTGGAATAGAGAACATATTTAATAATAAGGCAACTGTCCAGACTAAAAGGAAATGTTTGGGGAGAGATTAAGAAAAGCTTATAAGGACCAAATTTATTGAGCTCTTAAAATATGATCATGTTGGAGAGAATTTCAAAAGCTGTGATTATTAAAACTATGTACTACTTCTCTTCATTTTTATCTTGCCAAATCATGCCAGTTAAGGAGCACACAACCTAAACTGTTGCCATGAAGTTCAGAGAATCCACAAAACTTCATTCAATCTTCCCCCATATCACACTGACTTTAACAAAATCAACTTTGCCTGTCTTTCAAATGTTGCTTTTTTTCTTAGAATCCATAAACCATATCTATATAGGTATATGTATAATGAAAGAAATGCCGATAAGTTGCAAATATTCTGGAGATATTGTGATATTTATCTGCAATAAAGATAATTTCCCACTGTTCCCTTCTCCCCCCTCAATATTCCAGCAAGTACAGATGATATGTGCTGGGGGACCAGGACATTACAATAAAATCATGATCTAATTGGCTAATCCTAATTCTTAAAAAGTAAATAGATATGTTTACTCTTTTAAAAATTATACAAGCAAATGAATTTTAGATTTGGGATATTAACATTAAAGAGAATAACTAAGATGGGTGGTAAAAAATGGGGGTGAGAGAGAAAGAAAGAAAGGAGGAGGAGACGGCATCACTGGAAAGGCACTGATAGATTAACAATGAAAAGCTCAACCAGAAGGAAACTGCCCACAAATTTTTACAGGAGAAGGTTAATCTAAAATGACACCAGTCTCAAAAAGGTTAGCTGTCACATTTAATAGCAAGGGCATACAGTGGTCACTGGCTACCTAACGGAAGAAGTTGGTAAATGACTTTCTCTAGTTCACATACTTTCTGGAAAGATCAGCTCTCGTTGTCTTTGGCTGGTCTGCATTAGGAAGGCTTGCCATTCCGTGCAAGGTTTTGTTAACCTAGCTCAGCAGCAGGTCCTGATTGGTCATGGGAGAATCTGGGCTAAATGGTATACATTTCCGATGATGTAAAAGTAAATTAGAGAACAGGGCAAGTTATTACACCAGAGAACGTGGGGCAATGGGGAATAATAAAAATCAGGCTACTCTAATTTCCTTTGAACAACTAAATATATACAGGTCATTATTTCCTGTAATCCGCAGGCCTCCCAGTGCAAGTCCTGGCCTTGTGTTAAAGCCTCCGAGACAAAAACAACAAAATGCAGTGTGGAGAGAAATGAAAAAGGCTGTAATGCTATTTAAAGAATGGATTAAGTACAGTTTACAGATGCTGGATTTCTTCTCATTTTGGAATGTTAAATTAGACAACCAAGGAGGAAAACTCACCTGGTTTGAAAAATTCAGGTGTTTTCCTAACAGTAATTTTATTCACATTCCCTGTAGTGTTTGTTTCTCTATATTGCTGAGGTAGCTGAGACACATTTTGACTTTTCTTTGCCAGGGCTGGGTCATAAAGGGAATCATAGTTTCTTTCTGAACGGGGCTTAGGCTATACTTAACATTATTACTCTGGAGACTGATCCTAGTCCTTAATTTCAAGGAGATGCCAAAATTGGTCTATTTTCCTAGGACATACACCGTGCCACTTTTGCAGGAATGAGAAAGTCTGTTTTCCAGTAGGTATGTAGGTCTGTATATTCTTCTCAGTGTACAAAGACTTCTAGGCAAGCAAAAAGCCTGTGTATATGTCCATGGCATTCTCTTGTGTTGGGAAGAAAAGGACAGAATGATGAGGCTTTTACCCGTGATTTTGGCTGCATAAACCCCCTACATTCCAAATCACTGGGTGGACATATTAAACCTGCTGATTCTTGGGCTTCTAATCAAGCTTTCTGAGGAGTGGAACTCAAGGTCCATTTTAAATAGGGCCCCTGGAGATTCTTACACATACAAATGTTTGCTAGCCATGCTTCACAAAACTTATCCAGAGAGATTGCTATGGGTGTCACTTATCCTTTTTTTGTCTGGGGACATGTAGAACTAAATTCATCATAGCCATAACAGGTTTGCTTATGCACTATAATATGTGGAGGGTTGTACAACACTACATTTTTGTACTCCTGGGTTGGTGTACAATAAAGACATCCTGCATTTTCACATATCCCTACTGTTTTACTCATGGAATGATGCATAATTGTTGAAACTTTCCTCACATGGGGATTCTTGGCTCTCTGGTAGCTAGACCAGGAGAGAGGGACTGAGGAAACAGAGAGAGCACTCAGTCTTGGAGACTGAACTGGAGACACCAAATTCTCGGCTGGCCCAGTACATCTACCTGAAAAGGCTGGGAAATATCTGGTGATGGCAAAGGTTAAAATAAGACTTTAGGAAGCTGGGAGCATGGATCCAGAAGTCAGCCTGAAGAGATAGAGCAGTAAGTAAAAGATAAACAGGGAGTCTAGCTAAAAAGTGACAAAATACAGACATGTAAATATGTTTAAACATTAATTTCTTCACTATCAAGTATTTAGATAACTATATAAAGTGCTTCATTTTATTTGGGATAGTTCTGGGTTAGGCTTCTTGTCTCATTGCAATCATTAGTTGCTCTTCTTTCACTCTCAAAAGAGCTCCAGTTTAGATTTAAAATGATGCATGTGCAGTATATACAGCAAGATCTAGACCTCCATTACCTTTGTTGGTTTTAAAAAGAGTTCACAGATCCACATTTCATTGTTAAAAGGTTACTAAGCCCCTTTAAACCCTTATCATTGCTTAGCCTTAGAATAAGTTTTAATGAGGTGATTTGGGATTGTGAAGGCAGTGGCATTGAGAGAAATAAGTTCTTCTAGATGTGGAGTGCAGGAAGGGTGGTATCAAAGAGAATGGTATAGAATGGGAAGACTGGGAACAAGAAAAGCAAATTGTGTCAACTTCACAGGTTTATTTCGGATCATTCGTGGTACCACCAAAAATCATGTTACTTCTGATCTTTTTTTTTTGTACAAAAGCTAAACAAGTTATGTTTGTAATTCAGAGCACCCAGAATGTTTAGAAATTATCTTTTTTATCAAACCATGAATGTACTTGTTTTTCTAACTTTGCTTTATTATTAAGTAACTTGATAAACATAATTGAAAAAAATAACATTTTCTGATTTATCTAGTGTTAACGTTTCTAGCAATCTAGCAATCCGGTTTTATGTCCCATCATTTTTGGTAATAGTTCTAGTATTACTAATGACATATTCGAAAAAAAGGAAAAACCACCTTTCCACATTGATGTTGGTATTCTGGAATTGTAGAAAATTGGACATCTTTATTTCAAGACAGAAATTGCCATAAGTTTTACTAGGCTTGAGAGGCAGAGGAAAATGTTAAATAAAATCATGGGCTAATATTTAGTATTTTAAAAGTGGGGGAAAAAAAGGCACTTTCATAGAATTAAGTTCCATCATCATTGCCAGAAAGTGTTCTTGAGAAAATAAACATAAGCACCCCCTCCAAAAAAAGTGAGAACAGGATTTTTTTTTTTTTTTACTTAATTTGCTGTTTGTTTCTAAAAAAAAAATCCACCCCCACATAGGTCACTTGGAATTCATTTTGTCTACATCCTGGACTGCACGTAGGGAGGAAAAAAAAAAAAAAAGAAAGAAAAAGAAAAAAAAATGCCTGGGATCTGAAAAGAGGAATGTGGTAGGGCATGGGAATTGCAATGTCGTGGTGGTCACCAGAGCATATTTTGGCTTGTCTTAAAACAAGCAAGCACCGTTGGACCTCTGGAATACTAGCAAATTAGTCCCACTATCAGGCTACCTATCAGAGGCTGGGCGCCTGAGAAACAGTTTGTGGGTTTGTAGCTGCAGCCCGAGGCATTGGCAGGCCCTTCTGTCAGCCCCTGCCCGCTTTCTGACTTCCAGTCCTGCTCAGCGACCTCTGCCCCTATCCGGTGTACTGTTACAGTTCATTTCAATAATTAAACAGTTTGAAGATGGCAAGACTTTTGTGTTGTCAAGAGAAAATCAAGGCAGTTGCTTTTTCTTAATACTGAAATCAGGAGTGTTTGGGTTTAATTATAGTAGCCAGTGCCTGTTCATTAATTTTCTCAATCATAGGGGGACGTGTTTGCTAGAAAGATTGGCAATGGGTGAGAGTGGTTATTAAGGCAGGGCATTTCAAAGGAAAGGTATCCGAACTCTGACAAAATCAGATGTCTGAGATTTCAATCAAGAGCTCTGGGTTTCAGTGGCAGCTTTATTCCACAAAATAAGGGAGCTTCTCTCCCATCTGGAATCCCAAATCACTCAGGGAACCCAGCTAAGTCATTGGATGGCGGCTCCAAATATGCTGATTTTCCAATGCCAGAAAAATAAAAGGCTCCTCTGAACTCCAAGTAATTGGGTGATGGACCACTTTTGAAAAGTCTCTTACAGCCTTACTCACCACTGCTCAGGGAAGCTTTACCTCCTCCCCACTTCAAGAAAAGAAAAAAAAAAAGGCAATATAATATACTTAGTGAAACCAGCAAATTTGCCATTTTTGCTACTTTAGCAAAAATGTTAATACTTCAACTTTTTGTAAGGATGTCTTGGAAATTCTGCTTATTTTTTCCCCTTTGGAGAGTTTAATGTGTACCTTAATGCCCCCTTTCATTATTGGCCTGGCCTTCTTCCCAGCTCTTCCCTGCTGACTCTGGACCTATCCTGGTTATTTTGTGGTCGTGGCAGGCTCTTGGTCATTCAGACATGCTTGTGGCTTATAATGCATCAAATTAGATGCTTCAGACTTCTAGGTCTCCTCCCCATGCCCTGACAAAATTTATCTTACTCACAAATCTTTCCTGGCCTCCCTATACTCTTTAATTGCCTATCTGCTTTGTGATTCTGAGAAACGCCCAATGCTTATCTCTACTCATAATGAACATGGCCAAATCAAAATAATTCAGAGGTATCCTACTAATCTTTTTAAATCCATGAAGACACAGTTCACCAATCAATTGCTTGATGCTTAAGCTCTCAGCCAGTCATGTTTCTTACACTAAGGCTCCAGAGAATGAAACAATGGCTATCATTACCCTATACTATTACCAATTTCAGCTGAAGAGTTATATGTCTTTCCTGACTAGTCAAACATTCAAATAGTGGTAACGATCTGAATCTGTGAGATATTTCTCAGATGTTAGCTATAACTCCTATGGGCTTTTGAGTTAAGGAAATGGGTTTTGGAGTTAGATAAATTAGGCTCACATTCTAATCCTGCCTATTTTTATCTGTAGGACTTTGGGTAAATTACTTATATCCTATCACCATCTCCTCATACATAGAATATACCTGGCAACAGTACCTACCTCACAGCCTTGTTGGACAGATTAAATGAATAAATACATATCTATGTCTTGTCACAGGGCAATACATGTCAGTTTTTGCTATTATAGCAGCATGAGTCAATTTCTATTGCTGCATGCCAAAACTGATTTGTAAATTTTATTTACTTGCTTTTATTCCTTTGTAAGTTCTTTGAGAATGAAGACTTTCCTTTTTAGAATAGGAAAGGAAAATGTCTTCATCTCCGTGTCCTTAGTAAATCATTGCAGTGTCTTGTACAAAGTCACTCAATAAATATTTGTTAAGTGAATGAATGGATGGATGTTGGATAAGATGAATAGGTGAATGGGTGGGAGGACAAATGGATATATGAATGGGTATATAGCACTGGGATTGGTTATAAGACACCATTTTAAGAACATAAAATTGTCCCTCTTTTAAATCAATTCCTTCAGCCATCCAGATTGTATTGCCTTTCCAAGCTTGGACATGCTCCATGCCTTTTTTTCTCCCCTTTCCTATTAGTTTTTTTCTTCTTTAGCCCTCCTAAATGACTGGTTATCTAATTTGATCAGTAAGTGAAAGGGGCTTTATGTGCTACAACTTTTAGATAGCGTGCATGTTTTATCAGAGTTGTTGTTTTTTTTTTTCCCTCACTGCTTCATTCCAAGGAAGTGACTAATGTGGGAATTTCTGTAAGGCTATTAGGAAAAGTATTTTCTGTAGGAGGCATTTGGATTTACTTTAAATTATACCCAATAAACATCTGCCTTCTCTACCTGGGGCTGAAGCTGACCCTGAACAGTACTTTGTTCCACTACATAAACAGTGAAATAAACTCATTTTGGGTGAAAAGACAGGGAGTAAATGCTAGAAGACTAAGATGCCACCAGCAAGCCTTGTGTAGCATATGCTGGGTTACAATTTAAGGATAGGCTGAACACATACAATTTAGTCTCCCTCCCCCACCTGCAGGGAAGGGAAGGCAGAGTGTCAACATGAAATATTCAAGTCTCACATTTTCCAGGTGTACACAAGCCAAATCTTGCAATGATGTTGGCGATTTCTCAAAATTGCAAAATAATGGAGAAATTTTTAAGTGAATGATTCTCTGGCTATCTTAAGAATATCCTTTATTCCTATTTGTTACTTCAAGCTTGATATTTCAACAGTGGTAGAGGGTCAAAGTGGAACTCAGACAAGTGCCACATATCTTGCTGAGGTTACAGGTATATAATGAAGATTTTTTTGTGAAAAAAAAAATAGATGAAGCAAGAATTGAATAAAAACCCTGGAGTTTAATATTCATGTTGTTGGGGCATTTATTGTTCAAGTTAGGAATATGCCATTACCAGTTTTACAAATACCTGCTTATGGCTGTTAGTTACTAAAAGTGTATGTTAAGTAGCACACTCTTGAAAAGATCCTCAAAAACAGAGGAAGGTAATGTAGGGGGAAGAGGACTACCACAGAGATCACATTTTCATTGACAGCAAGTTCTGCTCATTGTGGATTTTTTGAAAGAAGTTTGTAAAAGAAGATGTAGAGGAGATAGGGAAGGAGACCTCAAGGTCACATATGGTGAAAGAGTAAGGATGATAAGGGAAGGGGAAATCAGCATAGGAAGTAAGAAAGGAATATTCACAGAAGAGTGAGAAAAATATAAGAATTTAACTCTGCAGATACTGGGGACATTAAAAAATGATCAGTGGAAGACAGAGCTTTCAGAAAAATGGAAGTGTGTAAGAAATAAGGAAGAGAGAGAGGATATAAGTATGTTTTACCTATTCCATTCTGGACAGAGTTGGCCATGTTTTATCATATCAGAAATCCTCAGATGAAAGTATTTTTGATCCTCTTTTCATAAAAGAAGACACTGGGGCTCATGGAGGTAAAGTTATATGCCTCAGATCAGTGTGAAGCAAAAAACAGATCCAGGATTCCAGTGCATATTGTCGGACCCCATATACCTTTATTCTTCTGTGCCTTCAGCACTTTTTTCAGTAACTTCTGCCTCTCAGTAATGGCCTTTGATTTAGCTCTAACATGTTCCTTAGTTTCCTGGGAAAGGGTGGAGACTCTAGTGGGAGTAGTATGGTATGGCAAAAAGGAAACTGTCATAAGAGTGATGGATCCCTTAGTTCTAGAACAAGCTTTGTCACTAACCAGCTATGTGCATTTAGCCATTAGTCTAGGTTCCTTCCTTTCTCATCTGTGAAATGAGGGGCTAGGAACTCGGTGTTGTCTTAAGGTAGCTTTCGGCTCCAATATTCTATGGTTCAACTGAATTAAATGAAAGGGAACATGACCCGTGAGGGCTGAGTTCTAGTAATAGTACATAAGTATAGTCCCTGCAAATAAGGGTTGTTAAGGTTATTAGAAATACTTTAAATTTATATTGCATTAAGTAGATGCAAAAAATTCACGAGAATATTGAACAAATATGAAATTCAGAGGACAGATATTTCAAAACTTTTGGAAAGCATTTGAAGGGAATAAAGAAGGGAAGTCAGTAGGAGAAAGGTTGAATCAAAGTCTTCCCTCCTTTGGGGAAACAGCTGCATTGCTGATGTCCTTTTCCTTGTAACAGAATTATGTACTAATTTCAGAATGTGGAACCACTTGTTGTATTTTCCCTCAGTTTACTAGTTGCAATGAGTAGATTATATTCCTAGCTAGGTAGTTTCATATTCTTTGTTTATTTTACAACCTCCTATAACTAGCTTAAATACTAACAATGAATCTAATACTTTTTAAATAATTAATTCAGAGATTGCTAAACCAAAATAACACAAGTTGTAATCACACTCTGCCTCATCATCAAGTCTTAAATATCTAACATAATACATTTCTAAGCCATTTTCTATACACCCAAAACTCTCTAGAGTCTTTATGCTATGAGGTTAGTGTAAATCAATAGATTAAATTACAAATACATACTCAAATTTGGTTTTACACAATTGTATAAAGAAGATAAAGCAGATGTAATTTTCTCATTTACAAGTGATGTATCTGAGGCACAGACAGGCTGACACTCTTGCCTCGGTTCGTTCTCCAGATTGATCAGTGAAAACATGAATCTAGAACTCACATTCAGATGCTTTAATTCTAGTTCAATCTCTCCCTTTATTATGGCCTGCTTAATATTCTATTTTGTACTTAGCTAGTCTTGGGGACAACACAAAACTGAAACATCAGAAATAAGAGAGAGGTTGGGATTGAAGACAGAGTAGGACTTAAGCAGTCAGCTCTGTTTCTAATGTAAACCTCACTGTTCATTCAACCTCTCAGACTTCTTTATTTGTAAAATGTGCATGATTATCTATAACTTGAAAGGCTGTTGTCCAAAAGAAATAAAGTGATCTCTTTGAAAATAGTTTTAATGATATAGTGTATACACATTACTCACATTATTATGAACATAGAGCCAAATCTTCAATTATCTATATTTTGTCATATAGCAATAGTAAATTATTTATATAATTTCAAATTAATTTACTATTTCTTTTAATTGTAATGTATTTTACTTTCAATAATTAGAGATATAACATGGCCTTAATATAATAATGAAAATAAACATTTTAAAATAATCTTGTCTCTCCATTTCTAGATCTTGCCTTCTTTTGTATGTTTAGAGAATGTATAGCACACTTACTAGATCAGTGGTTCTTAAAGTGTGATTCCCCATCAGTAGCATCAGGATCATGTGGGAACTTGCTAGAAATGCAGATTCCAGGGTCCCTCTTCAGACCTCCTGAATCACAAACTCTGGGTTTGAAGTCCAGCAATTTGCTATAACAAGCTCTTCAGGTGATTGTGACTCATACTAAGGCTGGAAAACCAATGACTTAGATGAGTGCAAAGCACTCTTGCAAAATATTCATCAAATGTCTACTAAATGTAAGATACTATGCTCACTGATTACAAAAATAAAGGGATAAAGAAGATCTTATGATGCTTGCTTCTTTTCACAGTGTTTAAAACAGAAATAGGGAAGGAGAAAGGAGTATGTCAAGTTATATAAATATTAAGTTAAAAATCCAGCACATCTGGATTAGAAATGACAAATAATTCAATTCAGGATACAAGAATTTCCCTGGTATATAGTATTTGAGATACATCCTACATCCCAAAGTAGGATCTTGAAAGGATGCATTTATCTTTTCTATTAGCATCACAGATTAGAAACATACCAAAAACACTTTAATTTCTCATAGAGAGAGAGAGACACGATATTAAGTCACAATCTCTCTTTTTGTTCTGCTTAGCAACTTGAGCAAAGGTAAGTGAAAGATGGATGGCAGAAGAAAGGGAGAGACCATAAAAAGGAGACAGATTTTTGGTACTACCTGCAAAGTAGATGAAGTGCAAATAAATAAATAAATAAATAACCTTTAGTCACTGCCCAGGCCATGGCATTACAAGGAGGGGCGGGGGGTTCAGTAAGGTGGGAGGAGATGCTGTCACTCTCCTGAGCATATTCTCCAAGTATATGTTATCAGAAAGCTATGCAGTTAAAGAGACTTCCAACAATTTTGAAGCCATTAAATAACTGGGTCACATTCTCACAATTGTACTTATTTAAATTTTTTAGTATCTTTCATAAATATACAATAAGTAAAATCCAGACAATATATTTAAGAGATAAAAGCAAATCGGTAGCATTTCTAATACAGTATTCCCACAAACCATTGGTCTGCCTGGCTCTTTCACTTTGGAAATCAATAGTGGAGACCAAGGCGTAAAATATTTGAGGTTGCAGTGGGAAAGGAGAGTTGGGTCTGCTTATTATATCTCGAAGCATCAGTCAGTGATTTAGATAGACATGTAAAAACTATAGTATTTGATTGTTAAAAAATATTTTAATCTGCTGAATCCTCTATTAACTCAACACAAGATCCCACTCTTCTCCTCTCGCACCAAGTTCAGCCAGATACTTTCTCATTTGGTTCCTTCAGAACCTAGTAAAGCTTCTCCAGTGGCAGGGTGATCATCATGGCATAAAAGGAGAGGATATCCAAAGAGTAGGTTAAACTTATTTGACTGCACAAAATACCCCTTTCCCTATGACTCATAAAAACATAATTCTGTAAACAAAACACAAAATTAACAATGTGTTTGTGAGTGCTTTGGGGAGGTGGAAGGCTAAGGGGCAAAGGTTTTGAGGACATCAAGGCAGAATTAATGATACAGCTTTAAACAGCAATTCAGCGTGCAAGAATTCTGGGCATACCAGAAATTGGAGGCAGAGTGACTCATAACCATTGAAGAAACTTTGGGTAGTTTAAATTAATTTTTATTTCTGTTAAAAGATGTGTGTGTGTGTGTGTGTGTGTGTGTGTGTGTGTGTGTGTGCACGTGCAACTTCAACCAGAACGTTGAGGAGATAGTTTTATTGGAGAGGAAACAATAGGAAAAATAATAACTCAGTTTGATCTAGATAAAAGGGCCAGTGAGCTCCTTAGTTCTTTAGACTGGTGAGTTCACTTATCAAGGAGAGAGTGTAGCTCATCAATACTGTATTTATAATTATGAAACACAAGTCAGGAAATCAAGAGCCTTTCCTAAATATTTATTTTTATACTGAACGACCTTTTTGGATAACAAATTGCCTCAGTTCAATGAGTTACACAGTTTAGTTTATGGCCAAGATCAAGACACTCAAATCCTTCTGCCCTATGCCCTCCCACACACACATTGCATACGCGCACCTTGATTTGGCAAGTATTAGCATATTTGTTGTGACTGTATGGCCAAGATCAGAATCATTAAATCCTTAAATTCATCTACCTATCTCACTTCATAATTTCAAAGGGTATATGTAGAAAAGAGACCATCATAGATAAATATACCTTATTAGTACTTTTAGAGGGAAACCGATGCCCTAAGTAGCCTGTTAATGATGAAACAAACTGCTACACGTGTGAGCCTCTAGGATTTCTTTTTACTGTATTAAATTAGAAGAAAGAAGACCCCAAATTCCACCAAGATTATGGAAGAGAAGAGGGACACGAGGTGTGACTCAATAGACAAGCCATCCAAAAGAGAACGTTCCAGGTGGAAGTAACATTTTTTTAACAATGCCGCAGTTCTCAAAAACCCTCCAGCTAATACTGGTGCAGGATGGAATGGGAGTTTGGGGGAGAGGAAGCAAGAGCAGTGTTTATATTCCATTCTATAGTTTACAATAAATAAAGCACATTTTAAAAATTTGTCTGAACATTACCACTTTTAAAAAATCAGTGGGAATCCTCAAGTACTAAATCCATATGTATTTGGAGACTAAAAGATGAGTCTAAGTGAAGGTAAAATATTACCTTGCACAATGATATGGAATTTTTAGCCAACTTTATCATTACTATTGAACCAAGTATAGAGATATGTTCTTCCCAAAACTCATTATCAGAGAAGTATTTTGGGAACCTTTCTGATCCCAAAGTCTTCAAATTCCTGATCCAGGATGTAATGGTACATTTCTTCTCACTTTTCAACTCTGCTTTCTGAATGGTGACTTCTTGGAACTATATTAAAAATGATCCATGTGCTATAAGATTTTCATAATTGATTTGCAGTGTCTCCTACTGGTACAGAAAAAGGTAGTGGTAGTATGTATTTGACATTCAAGAAGAATAGGAGTAAAAAATTGAAAAGGAAAGAGGAGACTATTTGGATATTTGTGGTGTATGTAAAGTATTATGAGGCAGAAATGGAAGATGATTACAAGGAGAGGGCAAGGCTTATGCTTTGAGATAATATCACAAGAACATATCAGATACTTGACCTAAAACAATTTGAATATTTTGGTATCGGACCCCCAAATCCATCCACACTTTAAAAAGACACTAAGCACAAGCTCAAACAAGAACAAGTTTGTGGCTATCAGATATAGGACAGATTACAGAAGGAGCCGTTGGAGCCCTATGAGTGTGTTTTCCCAAAGGTTAATAAAAGCATACAGTGCTGAGCCAGTACACATAGCTTCTCATATTCTCCTTACCTTTTCCCTGCTTTCCTTCTCATGTCTTTTGTTGTTTGTACTGAACATTTAAGGCTTCTTCCTTTTAACTAATTCTTTAGCCTTTGACTTGCCTGTCACCACGAAATTTTATGCTTTTGTTATAAGACAGTGAGCTTGCTCCACACACAGTCCAAGTTGAGCAAAAACTCCTTCCAAAGCCCCCCAAATGATGGCATTGTCCTTTTTAATGTACGCTTAAAGAATGAAACAATCTGCTTCATTCCTTGTGTTAGAACAGCTGGAATGAAATGAATAGAGGGGGCTGAGCAGTTCTGCAAAATCTTTGATAATAGAGAAGTACAAGTGTTCCCCGTCAGCAGTAGGATGATAATTTCTCTGGTATGAATGATGTAACCAAGTGGTTGTATATTACTGCCCCATTCTTTCTTGTCCCAAGGCACCCTTGGAAACGCAACGCTACATCTCAATGGGATTTTCCAGTACAAAGATTCTTTTCAAATAACATAATTGTGGATACACACCACTCCTACAGAGGTAAGTATACTGAAGATGTGCCAAAACATTAGGGCAGAAATTCAGTTCCCATGGCACACAAGCAGGAATCCAACCACTTGCTGCAATAAATAAAATTTTTGTAGACTCCAAGATTATAAAGTATGCACTCTCTATAAGACTCAAATTGCTTGTTTGTTTGTTTTGGAGTAAAACAACCTGATAAATGAAACAAGAGGGAAAAAGCATTCAGGGATGTAGAACAATTTTGTTCTCGAGCTGAAGTTGGCATATTTCTCTTGTTCTCAAATATATGAAGTCAATATATGATAAGTAATGATACAAAGAGATAATAATTCTTTACAATGTATTGTTTGAACTTTTATTTCCTTGACTTTCTGAACTATGTAAACAAAACAAACAAACAAAATAAAAACAATAACAATAAAAATTCCCATCTAAGCTTCAACCAAAATGAAATCCAGAAGAAAAGAATAGGATAAGATGGAAAAAATGGGCATTACAAATAGTTTGGTATTAAATTTGTGAAAATCGTTCTGTATTAACAGTAGTTGAATAAACCTGCCTTCAAATATGTGAAAACTCACTATATAGAACACATAATAAACATGGTTTGGATGGTTCCAGGGGAAGAATTAGAACCAATGGATAAACTACAGAAGGACAGATACCAGCTTAAGAAAAAAAAAAATTTACCCAACAGTAGTAACGACCATCATGACCAGGAATTCTTAAGCCCAGGTTGTAGTAAGGATGATCAAAGGACTCCCTTCCATCATTCCTGAATTTCCCAGGCTATGGGGCAGTGAAACTATGGCTGGTAGAGTTTACACTTGAGAAAGTTTATTCCTTTAGAAACATCTTGAAGAATGAAATATAAGACTCTTCTGTTAGGGGAAGGAAAGAGAGAAGAGACATTTGTTTTAATCTAGCATTCATTCCTCCTCTTTTGTTCCACTAAAGTCATTTGATTTTCCTAATTGAAATCCCTATATTGAACTCATTCACATCCCTCAGGTCTAGAGGATATCTTGTGACATGAATCTGCTCAGTAAAATCATTGCTTCCTATGGCCATAGTAATTGGCTGAACAATGTGTGATTTACAGCCAGCCAGTTGAAGACAAAGGAACCTAATGAGGGATCTGTAGTCTAATGTTGAGAATTCACAACAAAAGTCCTAGAACTTCAGGAAGTCATCTTGTTATCATGACAGAAGAGCCTATGTGAAAATAAAGTTAACCCATAGCAAAGCAGAGCTGAGAAAAGGTGTAGGATAAAAAAAAGTACAAATTTATTTAAGCTGTTGAAATCAGTCACCTTAAAGCTAACCTAAGCTTTTCAGTTTTTGAGCCTTCCTCCTTGCAAGTCATTGTTTTACTATGCCTATTTTTAGTCACAGGCAACCAAAATGTTCTAATTAATACATGAATGCCAAGTAGGAATCATGGTGTGAAGTTCTCAGACAATCAGCAGTCCCCAAGGGCCAGGAGAAGGGTGATGGCAAACGTGGCCGCCTCATGATTTTGTCTAAGAGCTAGTTCTGAGTACTATGCACCATTGACCTTAACCAGGTTCTCTCCTCATATCATTGACTGAATCTTAATTTTTTCCCTCAAAATCTGCTAAATAACTTTATTTTCTCTTAACCTTTTCAAATAAATCTCATCTTATTTCAGGCACTCTAGACTTTGGACCATCTTATTTTTTATATGTCCAAATACACAAGTGTAATTTGGTGCAGTGGAAACAATTGACAATTAAATTGATTTAAAATGCTCACCTGTCATTGTCTTACTGGGTTCTAGCCTTCTACATTGATTTATTCTTGTATTGTTATGTATTGTTATTTATTGAGTTATGTATTGTTTCTGTGTTTCATTCGAATACTCTAGAAAGGAAATAAAGTTGTAAATGTCTAGAATAATGTAGTATTTATATAACCATTTTATTTCTGCTTTGAAATTGTATTTGTAACTTTTAAATTCTCCTCAAAATACTTTGGTCAGGTTCCTGGAACATATTGTTTTTATTTGCAAGTGAATTTAATACAATTGGATTAGACATAATTTTTAGTACATAATGAATCCCTAAGCAGTTGTTTTTCTATTTAGTTTCTAATAGATTATGCCTTGCAATGACAGAAAACAGCAAGATGACAAAATCAGGGGGAGTAAGAACAGTTGAATTTAGGATGCCAATGTCTTAAGGTAGGAAAATATATTTTTTTAACATCTCACTCTTAATTGTTGAAAAATATAAAGCATAGAAACTCTAACCTTAGCAACAAAAAATAAGCCAGTACCTCTTTTTGTCCCTGATTGCAATTTTTTTAATTAAAAAATTTAGTCATTTATTATTAAATAATAAATTAATAATTTTAAGTACCAATAAATGTATGTATTTTTATAGATATACATGTACATACATACACATACACACACCACACACAAACTCTCTCTCTATATATAGATAGATATACAAATACATACATCTCTCTCTTTGTGTGTGGTATGTGTGTATATGTATGCATATGTATATCTGTATATATATATATGTATATCTGTATATATATCTCGAGAGAGAGAGAGAGAGGTAGAGAGAGAGAGACCCAAAAATCTCAGAATTTATTTAGGAAAAATGCTGTACTTATTCTTACAGTTTTAAATTTCAGTCACCTTCAGGGTATTCTCTGTTTGATGAAATATATTGATCAGCACTTTTTTCTACTGCTCAAAACAGTTTTTGAACTCATCATTTTTTAATAATTATTTTACTTTATTTTTAAAATGTGGGGTACAATTTAGAGTTAGGTACACACGTGGTCAACATACACGCAAAGTGAGTACACTTATTGATGTTATGTGTCCTTTCCAGCAGTGTCCCACTACTGCCAATCCCTTTCTTATAATATTATGATAAATGTTCAGGGTCCACTTATGAGTGAATACATGTGATACTCAGATCTTTGTTTCTGTGGTAAATCACTGAGTATTATAGACTCTAATTCCATCCAGGTTGCTGCAAAGTTCATAACTTTGTTTTTCTTTATGACTGCATAATATTCCATCATGTAAATGTATCACATTTTCTATATCCAGTCCATTTTCAATGGGCAGCACCATTGGTTCCATGTTTTTGCTACTGTGAATAATGCTGCAGGTATCTTTTTTATAGAGTAATCTGAGTTCCCCCAGGCATATTCCCAGAAGGGGGATTGCTGGGTCATATGGAAGGTCGATTTTCAGATTTTTTAGAAACCACCACACAGTTTCACTGTCTTCCACATAGGCTGGTTTTAATTGTCATTTCTTTGATGATTAATGAGACTGAGCATTTTTTCATGTCTCTCTTGGCTGCTTATATGTTTTCTTCTGAGAAGAGTCTTTTCATATCTTTTGGCCATTTTTTAATAGGGTTGTTTGTTTTTATTCCTTTCAGGACGTTTGAGTGCCCTGTGGATCCTGGATGTTAGGCCTTTGTCAGATTTATAGTTGGCAAATTTTTTTTTTCTTTTGAGTTGGAGTCTCACTCTGTTGCCCAGGCTGGAGTGCAGTGGCACACTCACGGCCACCCCGGAGTTGACCTGCTGGGCTCTGGCGATCCTTCCGCCTCAGCCTTCCAAGTAGCTGGAACTACAGGTGCATGCTACTACACCTGGCCATTTTTTTTTTTTTAAATTTAATGTAGAGATGAGGTCTCACCAAGTTGCCGGGGCTGGTCTCAAACCTATTGGCTCAGGCAATCCACTCACCTCACCCACTCAAAGTGCTGGGATTACAGGCTGAGCCACCAAGCCTGGTCAAATATTTTTTCCTATTCTGTGGACTGTCTCAGCTCCCTCTTGATGGTTTCTTGTGCTTTGCAGAAGCTTTTCAGTTTGATGAGGTCCCACTTGTCTGTCATATCTTTTATGGTGCTTGCTTTTGGAGAGTTGATCAAGAATTGGTTCTCTATTCCAATTTCCATAAAGGTGTTTCCTACATTTTTTTCTAGGATTCTTAGAGTTGTGGGTGTTACATTTAGGTATTTGATCCATTTAGAGTTGATTTTTGTGTTTGGTGATAGGTAGGGGTCCTGTTTCAGTCTTCTGCATGTGGTCAGCCAGTTTTCCCAGCACCATTTACTGAATAGGTTCTCTTCGTCCCATTGGTTGTTGGTGGAGGCTTTGTGGAAGATGAGTTGGTTGAGAAATTGAAGTTTTGCTTTCAGAGTCTCTATCCTGATCCATTGGTCTATATCCCTCTTCTTGTACCAATACCAGGCTGTTTTGATTATTGTAGATTTATAGTAGAGTTTGAAGTCTGGAAGTGTGATACCTCCTACTTTGTTTCTTTTCGTAAGGCTTGTTTTGGCTATTCGTGGTCTTTTATGTTTCCATATATATTTCTGTCATTTCCAGGTGTAAGAAGAATGATGTTAGTAATTTAATGAGTATTGCATTAAATCTGTAGATTGCCCTTAGTAGGATGGACATGTTACCAATGTTAATTCTTCTGATCCATGAGCATGGAATATTTTTCCTTTTTTTTTTTTTTTGCTTGGATTTCTTTGAGCAGTGTTTTGTAATTTTCAATGTAAAGGCCTTTCACTTCTTTGGTTAGGAGGATGCCAAGGTATTTCATTTTTTGTGTGTGGCTATTGTGAATGAAACTGTACTTTTTATTCGAGTTTCCATCTGTTTATTGTTGGTGTATAGAATGTGACTGTCTTTTGTGAGTTTATTTTATACCCTAGGACTTTGTCAAAGTCCTTTATTGGTGCAAGGAGGTTTTTAACAGATTCTCTTGGGTTTTCA
The DNA here is from genome assembly GCA_963574415.1 of Tarsius wallacei. Taxonomy (NCBI): domain Eukaryota; kingdom Metazoa; phylum Chordata; class Mammalia; order Primates; family Tarsiidae; genus Tarsius; species Tarsius wallacei. The sequence goes on from CAUYQG010080511.1 coordinate 83,687, forward strand.
AGGTATAGGATCATGTCATCTGCAAAGAGGGATAACTTAACTACCTCTTTTCCTATTTGGATACCCTTGATTTCCTTCTCTTGTCTAATTGCTCTAGTTAGGACTTCCAACACAATGTTAAACAGGGGGGACGAGAGTGAGCAGCCTTGTCTTATTGCAGTTTTCATGGGAAATGCATCCAATTTCTGTCTGTTTAGCTATGTTGGCTGTGGGTTTTTCATAGATGGCTCTTACTATTTTGAGGTATGTTCCATCTATACTTAGGTTGAACTCATCATTTTTGATGCCAATTAGTGCTTCTGTCATTTTTTGTTTCAATTCTTCCACACGGGCAAAATGTTTCCTTTTGAAGACTTCTTTTATTCAGGGAAACAGAAAAAATCGCTCAGGGCAAGATCAAGTGAATGGAGAGGGTGGGGCAATTTTGGTCAAAAATTGCTGAACACTCAATGTGGTGTGGGCAGGTGTGCTTGTAAATTACCCATCATGAAATGGGCAAACATGTTGCAAAAAACCTCCAAAAAAAAATTCCCTGAAGTCAAATGCAGCCTCTCACAAAACTAGCAGGTACAGTGATGGTGACAGTTTCTTAGAGCACTTATCAAGTGAGGAAGCCTGTGCTACAAGTAGACTGCCCACCAAAAAGCAATCCCATTTATTTTTGGTCTACCTTTGTGTGTATATATATACATAAACATATACATATACATATGTGTGTGTATGTGTGCATGCACGTGTGTGTGTATATGTATCTATCTATATATCATCTATATCTACATATATAAATCAAATGTATTCTGTATCCTGGATTTAAAAGAGCAAATTGCTGTCAAGCAGAAGTGACTTGCCCAGGGTACCAGCTCCTCTAGTTCCATCTGACTAGTCTTCTAGCAGAAGGCCGCAATATCCTGGGTTTACCTGTAGCTTAAAGCCACCACCAAAGCTCATTATTCTGAAGTTTGGCCACTTTTAGAAGGAAATTTAACCAACAAATGGCTCAAAAGGGAACAGAGCTGTTACTACTTATTTTCCCATTCAATTCCATTTTGATGCGTTTGAATAAAAAAAGAGAGAACATCATTTTAGTTATTCCGACCTGCTTTCTGAGATAAGCATAAGTTTGTTCATATGGAATTATCTCTTTTAGCCTTCTTTTTTTTTCTTTGTTTAAGGATAGCTACATCATATAATTCAGTGGTTTAGATTCTTGTTTCCAAAAGGCTTTAAACATGAGTGTTTTGCTGCCTTAATTTAATCTTCTGTCAAATACAAACTCCATAACTAGGATCTTTAACTTTGTCTAAAAATGCACTAAACCTAAGAAGTTACAGTTGAGGGTTATGACTGTAAGAAAATAAAAGTATTCTCTTTATTTCAGGAATTAGACAGATTACATACATGGAAGCTATAAATAAACAAGCAGAAATCTTTCCCTGTGGTGTCACCCATGTTGTTTCACCTGCTACCTAACAGCAATACTTTATAAAACCAAAGAGCCAAAATAGAAGTCAAATTGTGGTTTAGACAATAGAATTTGTGTAATTTGATGAGGTCTGATTTATAACTCAGAGGCTACAGCATTTAATACCAGCTCTTTCTCTATACTCTGTTCTCTGACCCCAGGCAATCTAGACCAAGGCTTCTCAGACTTGAGTGAGTGTTGGAATCATGGCTAGAGCTGCTTAAAAATATAGTTTTCTAGGTGGACCATACCAACGGAGATTCAGATTCACTAGTGTGAGGTGAGACTCATGCACTTGCGTTCTCACTGAGGCTGACGTGTTGATGTTTGAAAAATCACTCATCTAACCTCAGTTGTTCTCATGTTTACAGTGCAGAGATCCAATTAGACCTATCAATTATAGCTCTAAGAAGTTAAAAGTGAAAAGAAGTTTCAGTATTTAAAGGGGAAAAGATGCCTGTTTAGAAGCTCCATACTTTAAAATAGTAATAAAAGCTTAAATAAGCCTCACAAGCACATTGTGAAAAATGTCGACTGCATATTGGCACCACTGTCCATATGTGAAAATAGAAGCATTGGATATTTGTGAGTGTAAAGTTATCCAGATGGTTAACAGGAGAGTTAGGACTAATCTTCTCTCTCAACTCAGAGTCCAATTTTCTTTTGTTTATTCTGCACTGCTTTTTATAAATGAACATTAACCCCTCCTGAGCCTGTAATCATTCATGGTATTTAGGAGAGGGATTCTGTCTTCCTTGGGACACGCAAGTCCCTTGAACATGTTTTTGTAGCAAAGGTAGGTAATAGTTTTTTTTTTTTTGAATAAAGAAGAAGTAAAACACAAAAGAAATATTATTGTTTTTAAATAAAACTCTGGATTTATAACAATCTGGACTCTTGTGTAAGAAACCACAACCCTTATACATTCTTGTGGTGATTTTTTTTTTCATTAATTGATATGGGACACCAATTACTAACACTGCAATTCTGTACCTTCTGTCTGAACCTAATTACTGTCCCACACCACCAAATGTTTGCTCTTACCTCACCTTCCGTATCTCAGCTGCTAGAAAGTAAATCCCCAAACATTCACTGATTAAGTTCTTGTTTCATGCTTGTAAGTTAATATTGAGATGCTAAGCCAGAAGGTGGAGGCATTGTTAGTGACAACTAAAATTAAAAATAAAGTGAGAATTAATTTGTTTCTAGAGCGTCTATGGGGACTGCTCCTAGGGAATGCCAGTATGTAACTCCAGTTGCTGTATTGTGCTAACAGGGAGTGTATCTGGTTGATTGCCTTCAATAAAGACTAGCCATTTTTACTGGATAAGAAACCATGACCCTATTATTTGCTGCATCCAGAAGACTCAACTCACTACAAGTGATGCGCACAGACTCAAAGTTAAAGGATGGAAAACCAGTTTCTAGGCAAGTGGATCACAAAAGAAGGCAGGAGTTGCAATCTTAATATCAGACAAAATAACCTTTAAACTATCAAAAATTTAAAAAGATACAAAAGGACACTACATAATGATAAAAGGTTCAATCCATCCACAAGAAATATCCATCCTAAACATATATGCACCCAACACAGGAGCACCGGCATTTATAATACAACTACTAAATAAACTAAAAAAAGATATTGACTCTAACACTATCATAGTAAGGGACTTAAATACCCCACTGACAGCCCTAGATAGATCATTGAGGCAAAAAATCAGCAAGGAGATCCAGAGCCTAAACTTGACACTTGATCAAATGGACTTAGTCGATACCTACAGATTATTCCACCCAACAACCACAGAATATATATTCTACTCATCACCACATGGAACATACTCCAAGATTGATCACATTTTTGGCATAAACAAATTCCACAAGGTTGAAATCTTGACATGCACATTCTCAGACCATAGTGGAATAAAAATAAATACTAAAACCAACAACATTTCTCCAATACCCACAAAGACATGGACACTAAACAGCATGATGCTGAACAACAACTGGGTCAACACTGAAATCAAAGAAGAAATTGAAAGATTCCTGGAAACAGATGAAAATGAAGAAACATCTTACCAAAACCTCTGGGATGCCATGAAATCAGTTTTAAGAGGGGATTTATATCTCTACGAGCACACATCAAGAAAATGGAAAGATCAAAGTGGAGAGCCAAACAAATCACCTAAAGGAGCTGGAAAGAGAAGACCACCAAACCCCCAACTTTAGTAGAAGAATCCAAATCACAAAAATAAGAGCCCAAATACAGGACATAGAGGACAAAAATATCATAGAAAACATTAACAAAACAAAGAGTTGGTTCTTTGAAAGATTTAACAAGATTGATGGGCCCCTAGCCAGAATGACCAAGAAAAAGAGAGAAAAAGCCCAAATAAACACAATCAGAAATACAAAAGATCAAATCACAACTGACCCCCCAAAATACAAAAGATTACCAGAGATTACTATGTACACCTATATGGAAAAAAACTTAAAAACCTAGATGAAATGGAGTACTTTCTGACATCACACAACCTCCCCAGGTTAAAACAAGAAGACATTGTTTTTTTGTTGTTATTGGACTAAATATGCCAATAACAACCCAGGAAATTGACTCTGTCATACGAAAACTACCTACAAAAAAAAGCCCTGGACCAGATGGCTTTCCAGCAGAATTCTACAAAACATACAATGAGGAGCTGATACCAACCCTATTGAAAGTATTCCAGGAAATTGAGAAAGATGGAATTCTCCCCAAATCATTTTATGAAGCTAACATTACACTGATACCCAAACCGGGTAAAGATCCAGCAAAGAAAGAAAACTACAGGCCAATATTCCTTATGAACACAGATGTAAAAATCCTCAAGAAGATTCTAGCAAATCAGATCCAAAAACACATCTCAAATATCATCCACCATGACCAAGTGGGTTTCATCCCCAAGATGCAGGGCTGGTTCAACATTCGCAAGACCATAAATGTCATTAAATACATCAACAGATGTAAAACCAAGAACCACATGATTATCTCATTAGATGCAGAAAAAGCTTTTGATAAAATCCCACATAACTTCTTGATAAAAACCCTCAAACATCTAGGTATAGAAGGAACATACCTCAAAATAGTAAGTGCCATCTATGACAAACCCACAGCTAGCATATTGCTAAATGGTCAGAAAATAGAATCATTTCCCCTGAAAACTGGAACAAGACAAGGCTGTCCACTCTCATCTTTCTTGTTCAATATTGTGTTAGAAGTCCTAGCTCAGGCAATTAGACAAGAGAAGGAAATCAGGGGTATCCACATAGAAAAAGAGGAAGCCAAGTTATCCCTCTTTGCTGATGATATGATCCTATGCCTTGAAAATCCAAGAGAATCTGTCAAAAACCTACTTGCACTGATAAAGGACTTTGGGAAGGTCTCAGGGTACAAAATAAATGTGCAAAAGACAGTTACATTCCTCTATACCAACAACAAGCAGGCAGAGAACCAAACAAAAAGCACAATCCCATCCACAATAGCCACCAAAAAATGAAATATCTCAGCATCTTCCTAACCAAAGTGCAAGACCTTTACAATGAGAATCACAAAACACTGTTCAAAGAAATCCAAGAAGACACAAACAAATGGAAAAATATCCCATGCTCATGGATAGGAAGAATCAACATTGTTAAGATGTCCATCCTACCAAAGGCAATCTACAGATTCAATGCAATACCCATTAAGCTACCAACATTATTCTTCTCAGACCTAGAAATGACAATACCGAAATTCACATGGAAACATAAACGACCACGAATAGCTAAAACAATCCTTAGCAAAAGAAACAAAACAGGAGGTATCACACTTCCAGACTTCAAACTTTACTATAA